>PVHY01008255.1:0-62682 GCA_004024945.1 Uropsilus gracilis
CTGCTAATATGATTTCTTCTAAATGCATCCATGTTGTTATGAAGTCGTCCAATTTGTCATTTTTAATTGATGAGTAATATTCCATCGTGTATATATACCACAATTTTTTCATCCAGTCCTCTATTTTGGGGCATTTAGGTTGTTTCCATGACCTTGCAATTATAAATTGTGCTGCAGTAAACATCCGGGCACAGGTGTCTACATTGTGTAGATTTTAATAAAAAATTACGGGCCAGGTACCGTGGCTTGTGCCTGTAAGCTTCAGCCTATGAAGTGGTTGGGGCTAGGGATCGCAGTTCGATTGCCTCCTGGGACCAGTAGCGAGACCTAGTCCCAAAAAAATAGCTGGTCATGGTGGCACGCTCCTGTAATCCCAGCTACCTGGGAAGCTGAGGCTGGGGATAGCTTGAGTTTGTAGTACCCTGGGCAACGAGAGCCTGCAGTTCCAAGGGCAAAATAGCGAGACTTAGTCTCAAAAACAAAACAAACAAGCAAAACAAAACAAAACTTACATTGAGAATCATTCTAAACAAACATTCTCAGATGAGAAATTTTGTTTCTGGTATTTGAGACCAAATGAAGATTTGAACTTTATGGAAATTTGGGTCCAATTAGATGTTACTGTGGCATAATTAACTCTATAAGAAGATCCTGCTTTATCCATTTATTTAGGATGAGAAGTACAACCATATTGATGAGTCTGAAATGAAAAAAGTTGAGAAGTCTGTTAATGAAGTCATGGAATGGATGAATAATGTAATGAATGCCCAGGCTAAAAAAAGTCTTGATCAGGATCCAGTTGTGCGTGCTCAGGAAATAAAAGCAAAAATAAAGGTAAGTAACCTGACTAATGTTTATTGTCATATTTGCTTGGAAACTTAGGGTACAGTCATTTGAACATTAAACATAGCTTAAAAGCTCATCCGGAATGGGACCAGATTTCTTAGTTCATTGTTGATATCACAAAATATGTAAGAGTATATTTTCTGTTGAATTTTTATTTCTTTATTAATTCAGTCAGTTCAACAAATATATTTGTTGAGCCTCTACCATGTGCCAGCCATTATTCTAGGGGTTAAGCTTTCTGTATAAAACAAGTCCCTGCTGCTGAGTAAGTCACTTCTTAGTGAGAAGATTAGAAAATAAATGGGTAATAGTAGTAGATCAATGGTACTAAGTGCAGTGAATAAAAATAATCAAAGTGTTGGAAACTCTGGGCAGTGGAAAGGACCCAGATTTTTTTTTTTTAAATCAGGAAAGGCTTTGCTGAGTGGGTGGAGCTTGGAAGAAACTGGGGAAGAAAACCTAAAGGAACTGCTTCTGTGAGGAAGCACAATTCAGGTTAAGGAGATGGGTGCCTTTGAATACAGTGGGGTATAAGCTTGAATTTTAGCTCTTTGCTCATTAGTGTTTCTGTCCTTGAAGTAAGTCACTTCTTGGGCCATGTCCCTCTTCCATAGGTGTGGGTATCATAATTGCTCCCTTTTAGTGTTGAGAGGATTAAAATAGGTAATATGTAAGTGCTTAGCACATCAATACCTGAAACAAAAGAATATTCACCTCTTTGTTAGGCTGTTAACTGTAGTTTGGACATGTGTAATGAGAAAATGAAGTTATTTGATGTATATGTATGTAAATGTACACTCATGCACATATAGAGAGTTTGTAGAAAAATAATTACTTTAGGTATATAGGAAAACAGTTGAACTGAGTGAATCTGATTACTAATTTTGTGTTTTTAGGAGCTGAGTAACACTTGTGAACCTGTTGTAACACAACCCAAACCAAAAATTGAATCACCCAAGCTGGAAAGAACTCCAAATGGCCCAGATACTGAAAAGAAGGAAGAAGATGTAGAAGGCAAAAATAATTTCGGTGCTGAACCTCCACATCAGAATGGTGAATGTTACCCTAATGAAAAGAGTTCCATTAATATGGACTTGGATTAGATGACATCAAGTTGGGTTAGTTAGTCCTTCAATTAATAAAATATTTTTGCCATAGTATGTGATTCTACATAACATACTGAGACTATTTATATTTTCTTTTTTTAAGGATGTTTAGAAAACTTGTGTATTATATGGAAAAAGAAAAAGCTTAAATCTGTAGTCTTTATTATCTTAAAAGGGAAAATTGCCTTGGTAACTTTCAGATTCCTGTGGAATTGTGAATTCATACTAAGCTTCTGTGCAGTATTACCATTTGCTTCACTGGGATGAAATTGACTTTTGTCTTTTGGAAAATGTAAGCTGTACTGCTTGTTTAAGAGGGCTGTGATTAAAATCTTTAAGCATTTGTTCCTGCCAAGGTAGTTTTCTTGCATTTTGCTCTCCATGTTTCAGCATGTGTGTGGGTGTGGGTGTTTATAAACAAGACTAAGTCTGATTTCATAAGGGCTTTCTAAATTTAATTCTGTCTAATAGAATATAACTTTTTGCTTTGATATTACTAAAAAGTTGATGAGTAAAGCAAAAACTAGTGAAATGTGTTAGCAGCATGCAGAACAAACACTTTAAAATATATCTCTGGTTATACAGTACATTGTCATGTGAAGGTGTAAAATGAGAGAAATGTTGATTCTGTTTGTAACTGATATTGTGAAACTTTTTATGAGCTTTAAAATAAAGTTCATCTTACGGTGTCATTTTGAAATGGTTTTGTTATTGGTTTAAAAAATGGAGTTGGGGGAGAGTGGTATAAGCTATTGTAGGAAAAATAGTTTTGTGTGAAAATCCAGTTTTTCCTTGTGTATGTTATCTCTTCTCTAAATGAAAATGATTTTACCCTGATAGAAAGGTAGCATATATTTATGACATTATATTTAAAAATATAAGGTGGAATATAATTTTTAATCTATACTATCCAGAAAAAGTAATTGTTGCATATTCTTTAAATTTTTTCATCTTCGTGGCAGTTGTCTGTCACTATGAGTATATGAGATGAGTTAGAGTGATATGTAGGCAGTTTTTGAAAAACAGTACCAAAGAATTTAAGTAAGATCAAGGGACTGAGCAGCTTTATACTATACTAACTTCCATTACAAAGACAGACAAAAATATCTTGTCCAATCCTGGGATTTGTGAATTTAGGTGTTTCTCAAGGTTTACTACTATGGATAATGCAACTAAGAATCTGGTTTACCTGGTTATTTTTTTCCCCCCCTAAGGACAAATTAGATGTGTTGGTTGTGGTACAGGGAGAAGACATTCACATTCAAACAGGATCCAATATATCTGGTACCTACTGAGGTGCAACTGTGTTTGTTACAGCCCTAAATAAAGGGCAGATTTTCCCTCACTTTAAACATTTGCCAGTCTGTTATATTAACTACTATTTAGTTACTGTATACCAAGTATTTCCTATAGAGTAGTTTAAGTCTCAGAAGGATTCTTGAGCTTCAATAATTTTTAAGATCACACAGAAAGTATCAGAATTGTTTAAAACAAACCCAAAGAACTCAAAGTTACTCAAATTTTAAAGCCCACATTGTAGCTACTTTACATTAAGTAACTTGTCTTCATTGGTATGTCTGGTGTGTACTTCAACTTTATCTTTTTATATTTCATTAGATGAATATTTAATTCACTCATAGTCAGGATTTTATGTAAAATGTTTTTGTCAACACACTCTACTTGTCATACATGAAATACTTTCTAACTTTGTGTCTTACCTACTCTAAGGATTTTAAGTAGTTTCTCATAATCTCAATGCACACTAATGTAGACTAGGTGGGGGAATACGTTTACCCACTGAGATGTGAAGATAGATTAGTATTCTGCTGATAAATGGGCAGCTTGTTTCAAAGAAAGATTTTTAAACATGAATGGAAAGTGTAATTTTACTTTTACCTCTAGAACCTGATGAACATGGGATCATCTGTCCAACTTAAATCAACTATTTTTGTTAAAGGTCAGAAATTTTATGTAGCACCACTTTTTGGTAAAGGTGAAGCAGTTTTATAAGTGTTTCATTCAGCAATAGTTTGTAAACCTCAGAATCACATTTTTATATGTAGGAGAACTAGTGTCATGTTGGCTGCTGTAATGGTACTATCACTGATTTACACAGTGATGATACGAACATTGTAATCATCTTGAATCTCTAGGCTGTGAAACTGTTCAGCTAAATACTGTTTAACAAAGGACTGAATTTGATATTACTTACATTGCTACTTTGTGTCGATACTTCCAAAAATGTGGTCATTCTATTTTTTTAATATATCCCATTTAATTATTTTAGTCTTGTATAATTTTACTGTACAATTAGTGCCTTAAATAATAAGACAGTTTATCATAAAAATGAAGTAGGCTTTTATTATTGATTTTTCTTTAAATTTGTAGTACTCTGCAGATTTTTCTTTTTTTTTTGTGGGAAGAAAAGTTCCAGATAGGTATACATATTACAATACTATAATTACAAAATTATAAACCCTGCAAAATAATATATTATTTACTCATGATTTAAAAGTTCCCTAACACCTGTTAACCATCCTGCTCTTTTGTGCCCTCCACCTCCCCCACCTTCTTCCCGCTGCTCATCACTCGCTCCATTGATCAGCCCCATTGGTTTCTAAATTTTCTTACTCGATTATTTTTTCCTATACCTGTCAAAGAAGTGAGATCATCCTGTTTTCCTCTTTTCTTTTTGGTTTATTTCTGCTAATATGAGTCCTAGTTTCATCCATGTTGCTGCAAATGACATGTTTGTCTTTGATTGATGCATAGTATTCCATCGTGTACATATAGCACATTTTTTTCAGCCAATCATTGGTTTTGGGGCATTTGGTTTGTTTCTATATCTTGGCAATTGTAAATAGAGCTGCACTAAACATGCACATACAGGTGTCCTTTTGAATTAGTGTTTTCATGTCCTCTGGGTAGAGTCTCAGTAGTGGTATTGCTGGGTTGAATGGTAATTCCACTTTCAGTTGTCTGAGGGTCCTCCACACAGTCTTTGATAGTAACGGGACCATTTGCACTCCCACCAGCAGTGTAAAAGTTTCTTTTTCACCACATCTGTGCCAACACTTGTCCGTTTTATTTATATGGGCCATTCTTACTGGTGTAAGATGATATCTCAGTGTGGTTTTAATTTGCATTTCCCTGATTATTAGTGATGTGGAGCATTTTTTCATATGCTTATTAGCCATCTGTATCTCCTCTTTGGTGAAGTGTCTTTTCAGCTCTCCCCATTTTTTAACTGGGTTTTTTGTTTGTTTTTGTTGTTACAGGAGCTTTTGTGGATCTTTGTTATCAGACCCTTATCACTTGTCTGGAGGGCAAAAATTTTCTCCCAGTTGGTTGGGTTTCTTTTTGTGTAGTTTATTATCTCTTGCTATACAGAAACTTTTTAGTTTGAAAAGTTTCTAGTCATTCTAGTAAGTGGTAAGGAACAGAATTGAACCTTGAATCTAATTCATCATGAATATTATGTCTTTGTGCAATGATTAACTTGAGTAAAATCTTCACTTCCTAGTTTTTATTGCCTTTGGTTTTTTATCAGAGAGGTGTGATATGCCTCTCCACAAAATAACAATGGAGACTAAGATAACAATGGAGACTTACTTTCTGAAAAGTCATGCAATAACTTCAGCTGCTGTGATCTTTAGCTATCCTTCCTAAAAGATGACCAACAGAAACTAGTTATTTGTGAGTCTGTATGTGCATGTGGTTTGTAAATAATACAAGCTAGCTTTCCTAGTCATTAGTGCTATATTCTCTCAGTTGTAGGATGTTATGGACCTTTTTAAAATTCCTACTCTGTTTAAGGACAGGTGGCAGTATGGTGTAGTGGAAAGAGTACTTCTTTGAGTAGGCAAACGTTTGGTCTCACAATCCAAGAGTCTGTGTTTACCCTACATGTGATGATTTTTGGGCACCCAACTCTTCTCAATCTATATTACCTGACTGAGTCTACTCCAATGCTGTGGATTCTTTGAGATAAGGCAGGCTTTCTTGACCTCAGCACTACTGACAATTAGGAGTGGGGTTGCTATGTATACTATAGGCTGTTTACTAGATGCTCTTGTGACAACCAAGGAAGACCCCTCCTTACTGAGAACTACTCTTCAGCTGAACCACTGAACTGCACAGTTGTATGCACTGAACCACAATTGTATGCAAATTACACTGGCAGAATATAGAGCAAAGAATAGAAAAAAAAAAAAAGAAATCAAAACAAACCAGAAAAAGACTAGAATTGTGATTACCAAAGAGGGAATGGTAGGGGACATCAAATGGGAGATGTGATGGAGTGTGGTGGAGGATCATGGGGGCATTGGTGGTAGGTATGGTGAACATACATGTGACCCTATTCCCCTAAATCATACAGTGTTGTCAACTATTGTCAGCACTTGCTGAATTTTGTCCAGTAAACAGACTCCACTAGGTGGTCTTTCTCGGACTCCACAATAATCCTCTCAGAAGGGTATTGTTTCCTGTTCCCAGTTCACATATGGGAAAATGGAGAGAAAGACACAGTCTAAATTAAAAGGTGAATCAGAACTCTTTCTGACTCCAATGCCTGTGTTCTCATTATGGTGGTAAAGTGATGACATTAGCATGCACTTATCTGGGGGTAAAGTTGCCTAATATGTCAAAATACACTTTCATCATCTTGAAAACTCAGAGAACTAAGCATTACTCATAAAGTTATCCATAAAATTCAGTCATGCTAAGATTACCTTTTTTCACCTTGCTGTTTTTAAATTCATGCTTATGTGGTTCACCATTTTTTTTTTTACGAGTTATTTAGTGACATGTTTTCAAACCTAGTGAAGACCAGTATTTTTCTTAAAAAAATAAAAAATAAAACTCTCATTGTATCAGAAGGAATCAAGGTGATGGGTGTTGTTTGTTGATGCTTTTGTTAGACAACTGCAGTTTTTCCTCCAAAAAATAAAAATCAAACTCGCCTATACACTGAACTTTGGACTGGACACTGACTTGTCACAGACTGTATGATTGAATTTTTCAGGGGCCTTGAGAAATGCACCCATTGTTAGAAATCTGATTTAATTGGTCTGGGGTGGGTTCTGGCCATCATGATTTTAAAAACTCAGATGAAGCTAGTGTACAAACACAAGAACTGCTGAACTATTAACTACATGTAGGGCATCCTATGTGATTTACTTGAACATTTCAGCCCTGACAATTTGAAGTTGTGTTTTCTGAACTTGATGATACATTCTGCTATAAACTTATAAATGCTCACCCATTTATATTTTCCTGTACTGAAGTTTTTCCCCTTTATTTTTTAATGAGGTGTCATTGTTAATATTTTGACAGTATAGGACTTCTCCCCTTAGGTGTGATCGTTGTCGTTCTCCCGCCATCAAAGTACCGGTAATTCTCCACTGTGGTCCTTGTGTTCCTCTCGCTCCATCTACCGATCTGATCTCAGATCTAGTTTTCAAGATCTTTGAAATAGTTTGCCTTTGATTCTTTCTCTTGTTTCTCTACATTCATTCTAAATACTAAGTGGCATCATGTGGTATTTATTTTTCTTTCTGGTTTATTTCCTTCCATAATCCCTTTCAGCTCTATCCATGTTGCTACAAATGGCACAAGTTTATCTTTTTTGATTGATGATTAATTGTGTTCCGTGATGTATATGTACCATATCATCTTGATTCCCTGATCTGTTTTAGGATATTTAAGTTGTTTTCATATCTTGACAATTGTAAATAGTGCTGTTGTAGTACAGGTTTCTTTTCAAATTAGTGGGTTTTTTGTTTTGTTTTGTTTTGCATATGCATAGATACCTAGAAGTGGAATAGCTGGATTGTATGGTAAATGCAGTAGTCTTCTGAAGAACCTCCACACTACTTTCCATACTGACTGAACCAGTCAACATTCCCACCAACACTATAAAAGGGTCCCTTTCTCTCCAAATCCTTGCCAGCACTTGTTTCTGGTCTTTTTGATATGACCCTTTCTTACTGATGTGATGTGGTATCTTGCTTTATAGATTTGCATTTCCTAATGATAAAGTGACGAACATTTTTTTTCATGTACCTGTTGGTCATCTGTGTGTCTTCTTTGGAAAAGTGTTTAACTCTTCCCATTTTTGTCCTTTCAGTTTGTTTTTGTTGAGTTGTACGAGTTCTTTGTATCAGTCTTCATGTCAGAACTTTGATATCAGTCCTTTGTCAGATGTATGGTGTGCAAATATATTCTCCCATTCTGTGGGGTGTCTTCATTTTGGTAACTATCTCTTTCACTATATAGAAACTTTTTAGTTTGATGTAGTGCCAGTTGTTTTTCTTGCTACTAGAAGTGAATCTTCAAAGATATTTCTGGAGTTTATGCCATAGAATGTTTTCACTATGCCCTTACTCATTGGTTATTCTCACAGTTTATTGGCTATTGTCAATTCTCACAGTTACCCAACTTTATTTAACTCTCCTTTTACTTCTCAACAGAGAAACTTGGAAGTTGATATTGTAAATTGATTATCATGCCTTTCTATAGCCTGTATACATTATTTTAATGACTGTGTATCATGTAAGGCATAAGTCAGACATGACTCAATGTCATGTGAAAGTGAGCCCCTCAGATGGTAGCATGGGTTAAATCACAATGCTTTTAGGTGGTCGTTTCTTGCAACCTCTCAGCATCCTCTACATAGATATATTCTGTCCCAAAGATTTTCTGTAAATGTGTTCCCTTTTTGTGTTCCTATCTTTTATTATTTAACATAAAATACAGTGGTTATAAACCACACCCCTACCCAGTACTGACTCCAGCAGAACTTGAGGTAATACTGGGTAGTCAAATAATTGAGGTAATGCTGCATAGTCAAGTGTTTATGACTTTTAAATCAAACATATGTGAGTCTTGCTCTACTTTTTCTTGCTCTACTTTTTACAATTAGCATGGCCTCCCCAACCTAGTTTCTTCTATAAGAATGATTTCTTCCACAAAGAAGAGCTTGTGAGTTCCAGGAATGTATGTACATGAAATGTGTGTGTATCTTGACACAAAGAGCGGGGGTGGGGTGGGGGGGAGCAATGAAGGCTTGCTGTTCTGCTCATGGCAACACTCCTCTCTCTTCTTGCCTTGCTAGTTTTCTTCTCCAATACCAGCATATATACTGTTTACTCCTTACCTTTGCCCTCTAGACAAACACTGATTTTTTAATTTCCTTCCTTTCATGTTTTCTGTGAAAAGTGTAGTTTTTAAAATAGATGCAGACAGCCTGAGTCTGCCTTTCTTCCTGCTCAATGAACCAACCAGTCACCATGGGTTTGGTGGAAATTCAGAGTTTGTTCATTATGCTGGATGCCCAAGGGCACCTCTGTTCTAAACACTTCTAGGTTTGGAAATGTTCTGACAGCCAAATGGTGCCAGAAACATCTCTAGAGAAACACTATATAGTGTTTAAACAGTGGACAATATTCTCTCAGTCCCAAAGAAGTGATGAATATAGGAATTGTGAATTATACTGTTTACTAATACAAACACCTGTAATCGCCCTTTCCCTTCATATAACAAACACCAGTATAACATTCTGATTTTTTCTAATGCACCACTCTTTGTTTTAAAACTCTGAAAGAATGAGCACTTAACCAATCACTGCATCATTCACCTTTCATCTTCATCACCTATCTTCTCAGAACAGGGACTTCAACCTCTCAAACCACAGACCATTGTTACACCCAAGACATCTCTGAACACTGTAGTATCATTAGGTCCCATTGTCACCAGAATGTCCTTCACAGTTATTTTTTGGGATCAGGATATGATTGAGGATTATCCACTTCATTTAATTGTCATAATCAGCTCAACACCTTTTAAATGGCAGGATTTTTATATATGAGTTTTCTGGACATTTCGCAGCTGTACATAATTGATTTCTCTAAAGATGAATTTTAGTAGAGAAATTAGAAGATAGTTCTTTATTAAATACTCATTAGATAGTACTTGTATCCAGTTACATAAAAAGACAGCATTAAATCTGGCCTAGAAGTCAAAAGGTTTGTATTTTATAGACTGTACTTAGATCTTTATAAAAGCTACCAGGGTGATGCAGTGATTAGGGTGACAAATGTTCCTCCATTAGTAAATAATACGTGTCTAAAAGTAAACCGCTACTATGTAACAGTCACAGGCATAGAGTAACAGATCTTTACAATTGCTGAGACAGAGTTGTGTGTCCTGCTTGATTGGCTGATAATGTGTTCCATGTACAGTGATGTCATCATACCTTGAGTACTTACCTATCTGGAATGCCTGTCCACAGGTGTTAGCTCTGGGACCTAAGGAGGAGGATTGCTTTCAAGTACTAATCAGGTCTCTCAGCTGTCAAATGGAAAAAAGCACAAAGTTCTTGTTCCAAGTGTGAAAACTATAGAAAGAATATTTACATTAAATTTGAATATATCATTAGCTAGTTTCTCTTATATTAACATCTTAAAGTTGAGCTGTAAGAAATTACTTCTCTTCCTCCTCTCTGCTGTTGCTGCACAGCTACAAAGCTACAACCAAGTATGAGGACATGCCTATCTAAGCTCCAGGCCAGATCAGTAATGCATACTGGTACCTCTGCTGCCAGGAACATGGCACCATACCCAGTGACCTGGTACCCAGTGACCTGGTACCCAGTGACCTGATACCCAGTGACCTGGTACCCAGTGACAAGACCATTTGGGGAGGAGATGACTTCTCAAACACCTTCTTCCACGAGTTGGACCCTGGCAAGTGTATACCTAGGGTAGTGTTTGTAGAACTGAAACCCACAGTTATTAATGGAAGTTCTCACTGGCATTTACTGCCAGTTCTTCTACCCTGAGCAGCTTGCTTGTCACAGGCAAGGAATTTGCTCCCTATAACTATGCCCAAGAATACCACAGTATGACAATGAGACCATTGACCTTGTCTTAGACTGAATTCAGAAACTGGCTGACAGGTCTTCAGGGTTTTTGGTTTTCTACATTTTTGGAGGGGGAATTGTTGAGGGCTCACAACTGTGCTGATGGGCCATCTCCTTATTAGCTATGGCAAGAAATCCAAGTGGGTGTTCTCCATTTACCCAGACTCCAAACCCCTCCCCCACCTCATCCCCTGACTATTTCCACAGCTGTAATTGAGTCCTATGAGTCCATCCACACCACCTACACCTCCCCGGAGCACTCTGTGACTTTATGGTGGACAATAAGGCCATCCACGGCATCTGCCATGGAAACCTCAATGTTGAGCACCCAACCAACCTATACTAACCTTAACTCCTATGCTAACCTTAACTGCATTATTAGTTAGATGGTGGCCTCCATCACTGCTTCACTCAGACTTGATGAAGCTCTGAAACGTTGATCTGACAGAATTTCAGACCCACCTGGTGCCTGATCCCCACACCCACTTCCCTCTGACCAAATATGCTCCTCATCTCTGCTGAAAAAACCTACCATGAACAGCTTTCTGCTCTATCAGTGTGAGCTCTGAGCCAGTGAGATAGTGAAGTGTGATCCTCAGCATGGTAAATATGTGACTTGCTGCCCATTGTACCATGGTGATGTGGTTCCAAGACATCAATGCTGCCATTGGCACCATCAAGATCAAGCATACCATACAGCCTGTGGATTGGTGCCCTACTGGTTTCAAAGCTGGCAATAATCACCAGCTTTCTAGTGTTTCTGGTGGAGACCTGGCCAAAATAGTGAAGTGCATGCTGAGCAACACTACAGGCTTTATCTTAGGCTCACAGAAACTGACTGACAGGTCTTCAGGGTTTTTGGGTTTCCACTTTTTTGGAGGGGGAACTGTTCAGGGCTCACAACTGTGCTGTGAGCTGAGCTCTCCAGAGTCATGTGTAACCCGATGTATGCCAAGCCTACCTTTGATGGTTGTGAGTGAGAGCATGCAGGAAGGAGAGGTTTCTGAAACCTGTGAGGGCACAGTTTCCCTTAAAAGGATTATGTTGAAGATTTTTTGAAGGAGAGGATGAGGAATACCAGAGTTACTCTCACAAAGATGCTGCTCGTACAGCTTTTTTAAACATTAAAAAGCTGAGATCTGATCAATAAATTTGTAGGTAGTAGCATTTACACTCATACAATTACTGATCTATGTTTAAAACATGGAAGTTTGAGATACAAGTTGTTCTCTGTAATGAGTTTGAGTACAGTATTCCCTGCCTTCAATAACAAAAAATACTGTTAGCCAGCCCGTGGACGTGGTGAACTGGGTCTCTCCTCTGTCCTTGCTGCTGTTGACTCTCCTCTTGCACACTAGTTTCCTAGGCAGTATGGGAACCACCCAGCACACCTTGTTGGTGCACATCTTCCCCTTTCAAGGAGTTGGGGAAACTTGTGAAGGGTGCCCAGAAACATGCTCTGTGAGAATACAACCACTTGCATTCAAGCCACGGGTAGGGTGGAGGGAGGACCTGTCTCAGAACAGGGGCATCTAGAATGGAAACACACACCTAATTATAGATGACCATCAGAATATCATTTCCTTCTCCAAGTTCTCCCTGACATCCCAGAGCATATGCATTATCCACATTTGCAATACAATAAATAGGCCTGAAAATGATTCTCAGTGCTTGGGCTGTGGCTTTAGAAATCCAGGTGTCACAGATAATCTCTGAAGTTGCACAAAATGAGGGTGGGCTTAGATGATGAGGAACCCGTCCCAAAGAGGAAAGCAGTGAGCCCTCATTCCTATCTCATCACTGAGAATCATCATAAATAATTTAAAAAATCCACAAATCCCTTTCTCTGAGCAAGACTCCCTAGCCACAATTTGCCCCGAAAGGCTCACCAACCCCTGAGACCACTGTTCTCATCTGGCACATCAGCTCCTCCCTGCCCTGATTGGTGCAGGCTCCAAAGAATGACTGACACAGGGAGAGTGCACACGAGGGCATTGGGGGGTTCTCTGATGCTGGTGTTGCCCCTGTTTCTTGTAGTGGAACCCGGAAGAGGCCAGGAGAGAGGGAGAGGGGGAGGAAAGGGAGAGCTGAGTTTACCTCAAACTTAATGAGTCTGAGGCATTAGGGCAGAGAGCCTAAGAGCAGTGAGTTCCCTGGGAGTGATTCAGGAGGGAAATTCCTGCTGATAAAAAGAAAGTCAATTAGAGTAGGGCCTGTGTTCTGGATGTGGATAAGCAAGTGTGCTGAGCCTGGGGGGGTGGGAGGGAGGATTGGATGCACTCTGTGTGCTCATAATGCGTCCCTCTTCCACTTAGTTTTCAGCCTCACCTTTCTGCTCATGTGCGAGGAAAGAGGCTGTTTGATTCATTTTTTAAAATAACTCAAGTCCCTAACATAGCACTTTTTCTAGCAGATGCACAGCAAATATTTGTTGAGTGACTAATAGAGTTTCAAAATGGAAGCCCTCTGAAGGTGATGTTTAAGGAGCAAATCGGAAGGAAGGATGTCAGAGAAAACATAAGGGATAGCTATAGAGCTAGAAGGAAAAGAGGGTGGGAGACTGAGTCACAGAAGTCAAGGGAAAGTGAAGGATCAAGGGATAAAAAGAGCCCATGTGGCCTCTTTGGTCCTCTCTTCTGTCCCACCAGCATTACCCAGTTCTTGCCCCATTGCTCTTCATTTTTCTAACTTGGGCCTTCATGAAGAAGTCAGTGCTGGCCAATAACTGACTTCCTTCTGTCTGCACACTGCTTATTATTAGCAAGCCTTTATTAATATCTGATGATATAAAGATGCACACTGACAATATAATTCTTCAAGAGGGTCACTGAGATAAGAGATAGAGGTGAAGCAGACTGATTTCTCTATATTCCAAATGTAAGTGAACCCATCCAATATTTATCTTGTTCCTTCTGACTTATTTTGGCTAGCACAATCCCTTCCAACTCCATTCATGTTGCCACAAATGACATGAGTTTGTCTCTTTTGACTGCTGAGTAATAGCCCATTGTGTAAATATACTACAACTTTTTGATTCATTCATCTGTTTTGGGACATTTGGGTTGCTTCCATATTTTAGCTAGTGTGAATAGTGCTGCAGTAAACATAGGGATGCAGGTTTCCTTTTGAATTAATGTTTTGTGTCCTTTGGGTAAATTCATAGGAGTGGAATTACTGGATCATATGGTAGTTCCATTTTCAGTGTTCTGAGGAAACTCCACAGTAAAAGATCAAAATAAAATCAGAACTAGCAAGCTGATCATAGATCTGAGGCACACAGCAAAGGAGGAGTGAGGGGGTGGTCAAAACAAGGAGGGATGAACAAAAGGGAATGTAATGACACAGGAATATGGTTCACAGGTGACATGGTGACAGGAACACTACAGGAACTACAATGCAAGGGGAAAAATTCAAGTAATTAATAAAAAATTAGAAAACAAGTGAAGGAGATTGAAGTGCATTTCAAGATGGGAAGGTGATTTGTCAAACCAATCAAGTTATTTCAGACTAGCACCTGAACTTTCAAACACACCCTTGAGGCTCTTGAGACTGAGGACAAGGGAGGAGTGGGTCCAAGTTTGACCTGATCAGAAGGGTAGGGATGCTATAGCGATAGAGGGTAGTGGGAGTCAGGGTTTAAGTAGAACAAAGTGGCCTTTAGGGGCTGGAAGAATGATCCTATCCCTCTCCAAAATCCATCAAGCTTCTAAGAGCTGTGACCAGCTTCTCCTGAGCAAGGTTCCTCCTTTGACCCCTGTTGTTTACTAAAATATCCTGAAAAACCAAAGGAATCATGCTCTGAGGCTCAGTTAAGCATGCTACTTAAGATTGTCCCACACAGGAAGAGAGACGACAGCTCATTTCTCTACTGCCAGATTAAGGACGCAGAGGAGACTCCAGGGCTCATGGAGGGTCACTCACAGTGTCTGCAGGTTCAGCAGTTCCCTGAAACAAGATTTGGGAAAGAGGGAAGAAGCCACTCAAGCCCTGCGTTTATTCTAAATCTGCTTAGTTTGAGGGTGCTCTTTCTCTGTGATGAACTGTCAGGCATGTCAGCTAACAAAATATGACCCTTGCTCTTATATTCCATTGTTTCCTTGTTGCATGTCTCCCTCTGCCACCATCTTACTAGAACTAGGAGCTTTGTTAGGTCAGATTCAGACTCTCCTGGGCCAGGTATCAGCATCCCAAATCCCATCCAGTCCCATCTTTCCAATTGCCCACCACATTCTCTTCCCCAATGTCAGATCCTGCTATCCTTTTTGCAAAATGAACACGGAGATCTAGAGACAGAGGTCCTTGACATGGCTTTGCCTGTAAACTTGAGCTAGTCTTTTTGCTGTGGACTCTTTGCCTCCTCCAATTCATGTGTGGAAGCCCTAACTCCAATGTAGTGGAGTTAGGAGGCAGGGATTTAGATGAGAGCATGGGAAGAGTTCTTTGATGGGACTGATACCTGTATATTTAACCAAGAGGAAATGGTCAGAAGATGCCTGACTGCAAGCCCTCATCAAAAACCAGATCAACCAGCACCTTGATCATAGGCTTCTAATGTTCAAACTGGGAGAAGTAAATGTCTGTTGTTGAAGCCACCTGGCCAGTGGTATTTTCTTGTAGTTGACTTATAAGACTGTTGATAGCAGTTGATACTATAAGTATCTTGTAAGATGTATACCAGTTAAGATACTCTCTGTGCCTCAATTTCCTTGTTTGTTCATCAGGAGTCATCAGATATGTCAACCACCTTCTGGGTTACCAAAAGGTGAGCCCTGGGAAAAGGAGAACCTTCCTGATGGTTTCCTCATCTGCAAGCTTTGAGGAATAGTGTCTGTCTCAAAGGATTTTTGGGTGAATTGAAAGAGATGTGGAAGCGCTTTAAAATTTCCAAGCATCTGATTAAAAAAATGTGGTATATACACATGATGGAATATTACTCATCAATTAAAAATGACAAATTTGACGATTTCATAACAACATGGATGTATTTAGAAGAAATCATATTAGCAGAAAAAAGCCATAAAGAAAAAGGCAGAAACCAAATGGTTTCACTAATATATGGGATATAGTGAAAAAAAATAAACAAAAGACTTGAGGAAAAGTCAAAACAAGCTAAGCACCAAACTGAAGCGCACAACTTTGAGCAGGAGGGAAAGGGGGGGAAGGGAGGGGAGGGTGAGGGGGGCAAATCCTTGAGATTACAATGTTGTGAAATTTATATATAAATAAATAAATAAACAAACAAACAAATAAATAAATAAAAATAAAATAAAATAAAATTTCCAAGCAGAAGTTGACAATTAGAAAAGGCTGACATACAAAGGGCTACCTGGAGATTGCCTTAATAAGCTGGGTAAATTCAAACAACATCCATGAAAGCATTTTCCTTAGAGTACTTACCTCACAGCATGAACCTTAGAAAGGGGGCTCCCTGGTTTTGTAATTTCGTGTACTTTCCTGAGGATATACCAAGCACTCAGGAATTTTAAGAACTCAGAGAAGTACTGAGGTGACACATTCATCTGTTATTAATCCATCATGTCCCAAATATTTCTTCAGGATCTTGAGGCAATGGTTGGACTTCCCTAGCTCGGGTTTTGATGTACCTGAGGGCAGGTGGGAAAGCAGAATTCTGGCTGCATAGGTAGGAGGGAGGGGGAAGAAAGCAGAAAGAGGAACCGTGTCAGAAAAACAAGTCAGGTGTCTTTCATTGTGTTGCCCTATTTTCTCCCATCAAGTCCTTACCAATTGGAAGTTGCACCTGGAGGGATCTGGAACCCTGCTTGGCAAGATTTATGAGATGGGTTTTGTTTTGAACACGGCTGACTTCATATAATGGCGTTACTTCCTCAAGGGATTACTTAATGCAGGAAGACCGCCCTCAGCAAAACAGCAGTAGCGTGGAGTTCTCAATTTAAAATGGTCGTGAGTAGGCAGGCTGGGACCCTGAGGATTAAGCTCTAAATGTTATGGTCCAAGAATCAAGGATTAAAAAATGAACACGTCATTAAAATGGAGAGAATCCACTGTTTAAAGGTTTTTAAAAAGTGGAGTGAGAAAGGGGTCCGAGCAAGTTAGGTAGTGTGGAAGGCTCAGACATTCTGAAACATGGAGGTGGGGGGGAGGGGTTATTAGGGGAGCCAATTTCAGTCCCCACCCTTTTTAGTGGCTAAGGAAATTAGGGCTTAGGAAATAAGTAATGGTGCACGGTGGTCCATCAGTAAGCTGGTGACAGAGCAGGGTCTGTGTCTGCTCTGTGTCTCTAGAAGCTGACAGTAGGAAGGAGAAACTCAGGATTCAAACCCAGGTCAGGAAGGATGGGAAGGTGAAAGAAAGGAAGGATTGAAGGCAAGAAGCCAACATAGTCTGATATCCCAGGCAGTGACAATCAGCGGTTACCCTTGGAAGACACTCGGGACTGTCTAGTGCAGCATTTTCACCTTCTCCTGGGACTGTGGGGTCTTTGCAGCTTTGTGGCTGTGTCGGAACAGCCACTTTTACGGGAAACATACCCAGTGCTCAGCTGGGCAGCGCAGAGCACACACTAGAGACACTTCAGCAAAAATCTTTCTACAGATCTGAGACTTGGAACCTAGGGGAACCTGAAGTCAGTAGAGCTAACATTTCAAATTAAACCTGGGGACTGTGGTGGTCATGTTTCCTGCAATGGGGGAAGAATTGGTCCTGGGGAAAGAGAACAAAGATGACTGTAGGAATAAGGTTCAGTAGGAAAGTCCCAATTTGGTTAAGTTCAGATCCTCATATGTGAACTGAACAAAACAAATGCAAATTCATTGGGAAAGATCAGATTTGTGGTTACTGAAAATGGGGGAATGGGATGAAGATGGCCAAAATGGGCAAACTGCCAGTTAAGAAAAAGATAACATAAATAATGGGATGTAATGTACTACACGATGAATAACCCTGCTATGTGGTATGTTTTGAAAGTTGCAGTCCAAGTAGGTTCATCATTGGTTGTGTCGGGATAGAGAATGTTGGAGCCCTTAGAATTATCTTTGTAGAATTTTTAATAATGAACAGTGAAGAAACTGCCACTTAAATTTCTCTCTCGAGTTCTCCTCTCTTCTTCCTTCCCCCCCTCCCCCAGGGTGATGCTGCCCTTCAATCACCTCCTCCTAGGCCCAGATGTGCCCACCCATTGGGCCAGGTATGTACAGCCATGGGGACGGCACAATACCACAGGTGCTGACCATAGAGGCTAATGTGAAAACACATTTACCCTACATTTCCATTTACCTAAGCTCATTCAGCTTGACTTCTTAGTAACAATGAGTTCTCACTGATGTGAGGTTCTCCATGAGCACTGGAGGGGCTAAGATCTGGGGTTCCAGCTGGCTGGAGTAAAAATCTCAGAGGACAATCAAGCAACCAGAAATCAGAGCAGTATTTACCCAGAGGGAGTTGCTGAAAATAGACCTGTGAGGTCTGCCAGGCCTGATGGGGAGCATTGGAGGGGGGGGTCTCTAGAAAATGCCTAGTGAGAAGCCAGCATCCTTGGCAAAATTGGTCTGTCAAGAGGAAATGAGGTCCCTGGGGCCTTTGAGATGTGGGATCAGAGGAGTCTGAGAATATCAGGGGTAGACTGATCCCTAAATCTATCCCAGGAGTGGAGACTCAGTCTTTAAATGTTAAATATCAGTTAACAAACTGCTAAATACAGTGTTTGATATATGGTATGCATTCTGTCCTAATCTTGGCTTCTTCACTGGCTCCAGAAAACCGGTTTAGATGTAGAGTGATAGTGCTCACAGTTAAAGGTGAATGTGGTGCTGCAGAGAGCCAGCTGCTGCTTCCGGTCCTCAGCTTGGCCTCCCTCCCCCAAGGAGGACTCCTTCCTCCTACCCTCTTCCTGCACCAAGAAGGGTCTTAGTATTCACATATACCTGTGTTCCCAGTCAGCATGTCCACTCTCTGCACTCCAGCAAACACCTTTAGCCAGTTCACTGGACTGGGGTGGTGTGGTCCCTCTTTGGATGGAGGACCCTGCACAGGCTCTGGATGGGGACTTGGGCATGGGATTTCTAGGTAGACCCCACAGCACGGTCAAGAAGAGGGCACAGTCTTCGGGTGGATTCTTCTTGATCCTGCAGATCTTTTGTCCCACGGGGAGGAGCGTAGCCAGGACGACACCCAGCTGACTGCACTGTAGGAAGGGTGCTGATCATGGGCTGACCTAAGAGTGGGTGAGTAGGTCCTGGAAAGTGCTGAAATGGTGATGTCAAGAGACTTCCTAGCTTTGGAGTTGGGCTCTCTATACCTCGAAGCCATCATTTGCGAAATGACTTTGAATCAGAGATCTATAATGTAGTGATTGGCATCAAACTAAGATTTGAGTTTTGAATTTTACTTTATCTCACTTTGGGCAAAATAATTCCATTTTCACATTTGTAAAGTGGGGAGTGTAGCCTCGCTAAACTGCAGTGAAGATTAGAGGATTCCTGTGAAGAGATTAGCATGATAGACTCTGTAAAAAGGCTCTGCAGTTAGATCTCTGAAGTGGCTGTCAGCTGGCCACTCTGGGAGTCTACTTGGAAAGGAGCACACAATTGGCCTTTTGATTTTATTCTCTGAACTTTTTTCCCCTCTACTCTGAGAATCAGCATTGGTGGAAGTCAGCCGTGTGGGCTCTGGCTTTTCATATATCATTTACTAAACTACTCACCAGGGCAAGTCACTTAACTTCAGAGTCTCAGTTTCCTTGTTGGGGAAATGGGATAATAACAGCATCTGTCCATAGGGAGTTATTAGGAACAAATGATCTAACATAGCTAATTTACTCGCCCAGGCTTGCCTGGCACAAAGTGAACTTTCAAATTTATGAGTTACTTTTTACCCACAGCTTCTCTCTCTCCTGCCAGCATCAACCCAACTGGTGGCAGGTGCAGTCAGTGACAGTTTTTGTTTTGGGGGAGCTGTTTCAGGAGCCATTGGCTGCAGCTCATCAGTTCCCTGTGCTCTTCACTCAATGAAGTCATGGCTTCCAAGGAATAAAGCCCTCGAATCCAATGTGTTTGCTTAAATCCCAGCTTTAATTGCTTTGGAAGTAGCCCATGGAGCTGAAATCATTCTCCGCTTTGTTCTGCTTTGCCCCTGTTGGGCAAAGCTTAATCTCTGTCACACCTCTTGATTAACTGGGGAAGAAGAATTTGCCAAGAAAAGAAAATAGCAGCCTGGTCTCTCCAGAAATCAAACAAGGGAACTGCTATATGATCAGTGCTCCCTCTGGGGAGTTTCGCTTCCTTCTTTTTCCTGGGTAAGAAAATTTAAATTAAACAAATCTGAGCCAATAATAGACATATCTGGCTTCTCCCAAAGAGCGGACACGCAGGCAACCTCATGGCAGCGGAGGGTCTGGTAAATGCTGGGCCACCTCAGATCCGGTGTTCTCCGTGAAGGCTTATTCTGTTCCAACTGTAGCCTAGTGGAGATAAACCAAATTAGTGCACAGATGCCCAGGGAACCTGGTGGTTCCCTGGTGCTGCCTGCCTAAATGTAAGCTCCAAGTGGAGCATGTTCTCCATTAGCAAAAACATCTGCTTGTCTATTTGTGATCTGTCTGTCTATCTATCTATCTATCTATCTATCTATCTATCTATCTATCTATCTATCTATCTATCTATCTATCTATCTATCTATCTATCTATCTATCATCTATCTAATCTTCTGTCTGTCTGTCTGTTATCTATTCATCCATCTCATCTATTTCATCCTTTACCACCAGCTCTCTCCCCATTCATTTTATCCCTCAAATTCCTCCCCTTCAATAATTCACTTATCACTTTCACTTCCTTCTCCCAACTCTACCAGTTGCACTCAAGAACCCACATGTATCCTCTCTTTCTCTCACCTATGGTTCTTGTGTTCTCTTCCTCTTTTTTAATTTTTAATTGTACTAAGAATCACATAATAAAAATTTACCATTGGGCCTGTATTTGGGGAGGAAGCTTGATTTTGTGATAATCTACTTGTTACCAATCACATCTAGTAGTGCTCAGAATGTGTTAAAAGATTTGCCCTGCCTTTCGACACACATATGCAGTCCTTCTCCAAAGCAGGTTTTTCCCTTTGGAGTACCTGGCAGAGCAGTGGGAGCATACCCTTGTTTTGCCACTGACCAGGGGTTTGATTCTACAAGTTACTTGCCCTCCCCCACCCCACCACCCTTAAACCAAGGTATCCTTATCTGTAAGTGGATATAGCAAACAGTACATCTCCAGGAGGGTTGTAAGGACTAAATAAAGTAAATCAGTATTTCCCTACCTAAATATCAGTTATAGCCCCAGTGGGAAGATCCTCAATATTTCTTGACCTTGAACAAAGTGTAAGAAAGTTGGGCTCCACAGATTTGTGTGGGGGTGTCCTACCTACCTGACATGATGGTATTTGCAGATGGAGCCTTTGGGAAGTGATATAGTGTCAATGAGCTCATGAGGGTAGGGCCCTTAGGATAGGGTTAGTGAATTTATGAGATGAGAGGGTTAGAGAGAGAGAGAAGAGGGAGAGTCAGCGAGTTCTTAATACTACATGAGGACACAGTGAGAAAACAGCCATGTGCGAGTCAGATTGAAGGCCCTCAAGTGGAAGTGATCGGACTAAAAGAACTCTAACTAAATCAGGAACTTAAAACTCCATCTTGATTTTGGACTTCTACCCTCCAGAACTGTGAGAAATAAGTACCTGTTGTCTAAGCCCCCAGTCTCTGGTATTTTGTTAACCCAGCCTGAGCAGACTAATGCTGGGAGGAAGAGGCATCTAAACCACAGCATGTCCTGTGATGCATTCAAAGAATTGCTGCCTCTGTTGCAACTGCTAAGACAATGGTGAAGATGATGAAGCTGTCAGGTCCCAGTGTCTATGAGAGGAGTCCCTCCCTGCCTAATTGTCAACATCTCATTAGATAACAGGTTCACCAGCAGACCTCCAGCTGTACAGAAGGAAGTTTAAAGCACACACCCAAGGTTTCTATTTTCAGAGACAGACCAGTGGCTAAAATCTATGTGTCATTTTCTACCAAATCAACTACTTTCTCAATAAAACTTTGGATTGTTAGCTCTCATCCCTTTTGTGACATGATATGCATGATGGTTCTGTGTTCAATACCTTCTAATTTTGATATCTGAAGAATTTTCCTATTTGACCTATGAGGACCAATGGCTAGTTGCTTATCTCACCTTCCTGCTCAGTTACCGATTCTCACCTTCCTATGCAGCTAGTTGTGGCCATGTCACTAAGTACTAGGCAACAAGATGGAGGCAGAAGTCTGCAGAACCTCCTGAAAAAGTTGTAATGGGGCTTATCTGCCTGAAAGATGCACCCGACTGGCCATGCATCCCTACTCTCCCATTTCTTTGAATGGTCTGGGGTGTAGGTGGAAGTTGGGAGGCCCCAGCAGCCATCTGTGTCAGAAGGTGGCCATGAAGAAGGAATCAAAGCTAAGATAGTGGGACAGAAGTATGAGAAGGGGCCTGGGCTATTGATGACCACTGCACCAATAAACTGGAGAGGTTGGAGAGGGTGTCACTTAGGTGACCCAATGGCCTAAACATAAATACTATAATGAGAAGAATGGCAGGTGACTCAGAAGAAGCAGTTTCTTAGACCTCTGGGTGCCTGGGACCCATGAAGGTTTGGGGTAGACCTGGGGAACAGGCCGTCTCACAGAATATAAAAGAAGGTATTCATTAGTTTGTCCTGCTTCTCTGTAGAACCCAGTGCAGGGAGACTGGAGGGGGGGTGGGTCACACAGCCTTTATGGTACCTCAGGTTTTCCCAGCATTGGGAACCCTAGGACCTGTTCCCTGATCCTACATGCTCAGGGGGTAAGAGTGGCCATACAGAAATAGCAAGTGGCCTGTCTCACGTGGCCCTGCAGCCAGAAATATCAGTCACAGAAACTTCTGGAGAACCTCAGAGGGTGGCCTATGACCACATGTGGTGACCAGACAGGCTCTGTGGAGTATCCTGATCTGTGAGGACACCAAGCTGCAGGGTTTGAGTTGTGACCTAATTATACCTGCAGGCTGGGGGAAGGGAGCTTAGGGACAAATGACACAGATGACAGGATGACTTGAGAAGCCTCAGCCAGGAAAGGCTGCCTCATTCCTGAAGGGAACTGACTGCCCCGGTGTTTGTGTTATGCTGATCAGCCATCGCAAAGCACATACCATCGGTGTACATCTGCTCTCGCTTCAGGGGTAGTGACTCCTGGAGAGTTAGAGGTCTTTTCAGGCTGGAAGAAGAAGGAGCTGTTATGGGAGAAGGGCTTCACGACTACGTTGGTGACAAGGATAACTGTCAGTTCCATGAACTTGCATGTTAGAGTAAGATGCAATCTGTCCGCATCCCATATCAAGAGTATCTCCCCGGAGCCTGAGCTTCAAACTACCACACTTGTGTGAAATTTTCCAGATGAATGATTTTCTGCATCCAGTCAACTTATTTTACTTGCAGTTGGTGCTGACATACCAGGATCCCAGAGGAATTGCGATCAACATCAAGAATCCAGCCCACACGTTCAATTTTGCATAACAGACATTCAGAAAAAGACATAACATCTTTAGGGTTGGGACTAAACTTAAAGATCAGCTAAATTTACCCCTCATTTTATAGATTATTGGAAGTGATTGCTGGAGGTCACACAACTAATCATGATAAACTTCAAGGTAGGACTCAGAGAATCTTAACTCATAACAGAGCGGCAAATATTTCATTCTGTGTTTCAGGTTGTATTCTCATTGAAGGGCCTATAGCTATTCATGCAAAGGTTCAGGTGCTTTTCTTCTTTTTCTGTAAATTTCTTAGGAAGACTTTACAGACTGTTTCCTGGGGAACACATACTTAAATTAGATTGAATAATAAATACAGAAATACTTAATAGTTTCCTTGCAAAAGATCAAGGTTACTCATAAAGTCTATTGCCTCAGTCTCTTTCTCCCTGGGACAACAAACCTCATGTAAGTTTTATATTTTGATTTTGTTAAATACCAAGTCTGCCTCCATTCTTTTTCCTCCTTCTCCCCCTCTTCCCCTCCTCCTCCACCTTCTACTTCTCCCAAGGTCTCTCCTTCTCCTTTCATCAGTCCTCCTCCTCCTTTTCTCCTTCTCTTTCCCCTCTTCCTACAAACTCGCTTCTCCCCTCTTCCTTCCCCTCTGCCCATCTCTCTTCCTCCTTCTACTCACTCTTCTCCCCTTTTCTCTCTTCCTCTCCCCTCCCCAACTTCCCTTCTCCACCCCTCCCCCTCTCTTCTCTCTTCCTCCTACCTCAACCTTCCTTAGCTCCCTCCTTGCTACACTTGAACTTGCAGTCAGATTTCTAGATTCCTCAGTCTGGTGTAACATCAGGTAGCCAGGCTTTTGTGCACTCAGCACATTTCCCCATTTGTTCCTTTCCTTACTCTCTTCTCGCCTCCCCTGTGCTCTTGTTTTCCAAATTGTAGGCTTATCAAAATTAATGAACTCATTTATTTTCTCTCTATCAAATGCATACTGAAATTATTGTATTTATAAATAGGCAATCTTGCTGTGTAGATATATTCTGAGTCTCTTGCGAGTTGGGAGCACCTCTTATAGAGTTGTGGAAATGTGTGGGAATTCTGACAAGACAGAAGGTTTTCTTGATCTCTGCTTGCCTGTTTCCTTTGTTTCCTATCTCGAATATGTTTCAGGCTTTGCACAGAAGTCAGTGACAAGCTAGTATGTGTGATCAGCATTCTAGGAGACTGCCAAAGAAAAGCTAAGACACATTATTTTGCTGGCAGAGCAGGTATTCTGCTTTAAGTTGTAACATAACCAGTGAGCAATAGCTCATGAAATGACCTTCTTTTCAATTTATTAAAGGCCAACCATTTCCTGGAAATCCATATATTTCACTGAGCTCTAAATCAGGGCTGTATCTATCAGGGTCCTCTCAAAATCTCTTGCTCTGACTTTGACTTGCATAGACTTGGGTACTAACCGATCATGTCCTTTCACTTACTGAAAGAAAGCCCAGATTTTAAATTTCCCAATGATAAGTGTCTGCTTTAAATTTCCCAATGATAAATGGGTTGACTTCTCAGTGTCTATCTCTTTCTGAAGTGACAGGTGAGTCAAACTTGGTACTGAGAGTCTGTATGTCTCAAGGTCACAGGCAAAAGTTTTTCTGTTGGTGATAAGAAGGACAAAGTCAAGTGATGGTAGAGATGAACTCCTGTGCCTCACAAAGAAGCCCCCCTGGCCTGGGCAGGCTCATGGTCCTCGGACATACTTTTATTTCTGCATTTACTCAGTTCTCTGGCTCAGGCCTCAATTCTTTAGACTGTGCTTTGTGTTCCGTCTGATCTGCCTGTAAAACTACAAAGTCAGCACAGGCAGATTGGATCTCCCAGGACCAACCTTAGCATTGGTCTTTTCTTCCACCATGTCCTCTCTCTCCTCCTTCCCTGTGTGCTTGGCAGGAACACCTTCTACAGGCACTGGGTAAGCTGGCATGCTCTGGGGACTTGTCAAAATTTCACATGGCACTCTAGGGTGACTCCAGGAGTCAGGAGTGAAAATATCCCAGGGGTTACTCTGCCCAAAGGTCCCTAAAAGAGAGAGAGAGAGATGAATTAATAATTAAGAAGCAGAGAATATAGTCTGATCAGAGCAAAGCATAGTGCTAAGAATCCTAGGAGTCTTTCATCTTGGTTAGGTCAATGAATTCAAATTCAGTTCTGCTTCTGTAGTTCCAGAACAATTCCAAGTAGCTGGTCCTGGACAATCAAGTCTAAAATGCTTTCTACAAATATATCACATGGGCCTATAAGTTACTCAGTAATGTGCTGGAAATTTTCA
Source organism: Uropsilus gracilis (assembly GCA_004024945.1). Lineage (NCBI taxonomy): Eukaryota > Metazoa > Chordata > Mammalia > Eulipotyphla > Talpidae > Uropsilus > Uropsilus gracilis. The sequence goes on from PVHY01008255.1 coordinate 25,705, forward strand.
GGAAAAATTCAAAATAGTCTTAGGAAGCATGCAAGAAACATCAGTTAGGGAGACAACAGCTTGGCTTCTTTGGCAGCCTCTTAGATTGCTGATCATACAACCTTGTCGCTGACTTCTTTGCAAAGCCCCAAATATGATATTGTCCCCTTCTGAAATAGGTAGAGTCTCTCTGGGCTTATCTCATTATTATAAACCACTCGGACTGATATTTCCCCTCCACTCAGCTCCCCCAGACCTGAATTGCTCCTAACAAGACATGACCTGAAAATAAGGTATTGTTTTACTAAAGAGCTTTCAGTCCAGTTGAGTTCTCTGAATTTGACATTTCTAATTTTGTGAAAGTAAACTGATTCTAAGATCTACACTGAGTTTTGCCTGCCCCTCCCAATTCATATGCTGGAGCCCTAACCACCAGTAGATTATATTTGGAAATAATATATTTTATAGATATAATTGAGTATAGTATGAGTCCAAATGATGTCATTCAAGACATCATTCAAGACTGATAGGATTCAGTATTCTTATAGGAGACACCAGAGCACTGTCTACCATGATGTAACAATACATCAATACAACAATAACAAAAATAACAAGTCCATCTGCAAGTCAGGAAGTGATCTCACACGAGTCTGACCACACTGTACCCTGATCTCCAGAACTGCTCCATGTAAGAAATAAAGCTCTGTGGATTGATCAGTCAACTCTATGGCATTTTGTTACAATAGCATGAGCTGACCTAAGATACCATAGCTCAGAGAAGCCATGATTCAGTGGCGTGCTGAGTGGGGATGAGGTGGTGGCCAGGAGCCATGCCATACCTATGTATGCCCCATCTGGGCTCCACAGGCGCACAGAACGGTCGAGTGAGGCTGACAGCAGAACCCTTTCTTCTATCAGCTCCAGACTAATGGGATAAAAAGGTAAGAGACGTTTCCAGGCTTGTTCCATCCTGGAAGGGACTTTGAATTAATATGTCAATATTTCATCAGTTAAAATTATAGAAGATTCTATAATTTTATAATTATATAGGTCTATATAATTATAAAATTATAGAATCTATAAAATTATAGAATTTTATAATTATATAAAATTGTAGAAGTGAATCCCCTGAATTATTCTTGGTATCACTGTCTCCCTGCCTCCTACCACAGTATACCCTCTCCAAGTCCCCCAACTTCGGTCCCAAGGTATCAAGCAAGATATGTTGGAAACTATCCAATGGCAAGAGATAAAGAGATTAAAAAGAACCACGTGGTTCGAGTTCAAGTCTTTGCCACCTCTTTCTCCATGAATATGCTACCCTTCAATTCCAGTGAAAACAATTTTAAACTTACTAAACCTCTAAGCATACACTAAAAAATAGGTCCATTAAAGGCAAGCATCATCCATTTATAAGAAAAATGGAGACTCTAGTATTGTCTTTTATCTGTGCTGGATTTATATACCTTCTGTTTTCATCAATAGTAGAATCATGACATTGCCTCACTCCTGACTAATTTAGAGAACTTCTGAGAGTACTGATTTGATCAAAGTAGTTTGGAAATTATTTAACTCTTTGCAGGTTATTTGAACTCTGAAATGAGCAATACTCACGATGTCACCATGCGGACATGAGCCCTCCAGAACATCACATCTGAGAAGGAAAGAACATATCTGAGAAAGCGGGTTACTTGGCCTCTACCCTGACTCTGGTGCCCTGGCACAGTGCCTATAGGACAGCTGGACCAGTCGATGACTGCTCAGTGGGGAGAGAGATCTGGTGTGCAAATCACCAGTTTTGCTACCTTAATTTGATGAGTTCCTTGAGCTCTACTATGTGTAAGAGCTCTTATGAAGTTCAAACATGGGACCCATGTAAATATGCTTAGGTTATTATTTTCTTCCTTAGTTTGATAAGTACAAAGTTGTTAACAAGTACTAAGAATGACTTTTAAAATAGCCTGGTAAAAATTCTATACTCCCAGTACTTAGAAAAAAGACCATTAAAAAGCAGATTGCTCTTTTTTTCTAAATCTGAATTTCTCACTTTAGCATTTAAACTTTTCCTGTGATGGGAGAGGAAAAGTTGACTAAAGGGAATTATGTGAATATTTACCTCTAGATTAACTTTCTAGAAATGTATTTAGTAGACTATCATACAGCAATTTAAACATTCTAAATAAAAAGATGCCTCTATAGAAGTTTGACTAAGGAATAAAAAATTATAAAAGTTTTAAAAATTATGTATTTTATATATGAATGGTTCCTGAAAATGCATGTACATGTGAGTCTATATATACCTATGTATCTATTTACTTATACCATATAGAGCATATATGTGTATGCATATACATATATATATGATTTTATCTATATGGAACTCTCTGGAAGGAAATTAAAATTTGTTAACATTGTCACTAGCATGCAGAAATGGGAGGTTAGGTGGCAAGGAGGTCAGAGAAACTTCTACTTTTCATTTTCTAGTCTTTCAATTTGACTTTTTCCTAAACATTAATAATTTTACGGCTGCACATGAAAGGGTTTAAAAGTGTTAAAACTACTTTTACTAAAGTCACGTGTATTCAGAAAAATTATAAAAGACATTTTCAAAAAGAAGGAAACAAAAACCATTTATAAGCTCATGTGCAAAGAGAGTTACTAGATTCTTGGGGTATATCTTTCCAGACTTAGACCCACCATGTCCTTCTTTAACAAAGGTGGACTCATACTATGGTATTGTTTTGTGATCTACAGTTTTCATTTAATTTTGTCATACATATTTTTCCCGTGAACACATTCATAAATACAGCACCATTATGTAATGACTAAATGCTATTTCAATGTCTCCATCATAAATTTAATTAATTTCCTTTGTATGGACATTTAGGTTGACTCAATTTTCCTCTTATGAACAATGCTTTGAGTCACAATCTTATAACTAAGTCTTTGTTCACATTTCTTACTTCTTTTGGTCAACTCCTTAAAGTAGAACAGCTGGTTCAAAACATTAGGTGCATATTGTGAAATCGCCCTTCAGGTAGTGTACACCAATTTATCCTCAACAAGAGGGTGTGTGCTCATTTTCCTGATCATTGCCAACACTGAACACTTCCATAAAAATATTTTTCTTTAAGTCTATTCTTAAAGTATTTTGAGAGATTCCATCCTTACTGATAGAATTTACTTTTACCAAAACTGAATATTAAACTAAAACTGAAGATGTGTTTATCAGAGTGTTTAACGTTAAGTGTCCATTGCTTACTCTTAGGAGGATGTAGCTCTGGTCCCTGCAGGCCATACTCCTGGATGTCATAGACGTGCACAAAGCCTTCCTGGTCAGCCACATAAGCGAGGGTGTCCCCTGCTGTCACCACAATGCAGCTGACCCGGGCCTGGTCTCTAGACTGAAAGACAGGGAGAGAGCCCATCACACATACACACACACGCACACACATGTACACATACATGATTCATCACAAACATATTTACATGCAAATACACTTTAGAGATATATACAGGACCATCATGGACAAACACAACACACATACACACATATTACCCATCATATTTACACACATGCAATCCCACAAACACATCACATATATACATCTCACACAAAGTTTACATGTCAGACAATAGTAAGTGAAATGCTGGTTCCCACTTATAGTAAAAAGTAGATACTGGGACTATATTATATTATATAGTAAAAAGTATACTATATTATATAGTAAAAAGTAGATACTGGGACTATATATATAAAAAGTAGATACTGGGACTATATTATATATATATATATAATCTTTCAGTGAGAGAGATAATGTTTAAGTAATTAAAGTCCAGAACTTGGAATTGGACAGAGTTGCTATGTTAAAAAGTTACGCTATATGGTCTCACCAATAGATGGGATATAGTTATAACAAACAAAAGGCCAAGAAAAAGTCAAAACAAGTTAAAAACAGAACTGGGGCAAGCACTAGGGAAGGTAGAGGGAGAAATCGGGGAAGGGAGGATCACAAGAAGATCAAGATGAAAGTTCACAAGAGATAAGCTGGAGGGAGAACCCTGGGGAATGCAATGATGTAATATAATATAAAGTAATATAAATATATATAAATATACATAAATATGTAAACAACAAAATGATTAATAATAATCTTTAAAAAGTCAAGTTAGTGTCATAAAAAGCCACACTGGAAGCTTGGAAATTATTTCCAATCAACAGTACAACTTACAGGAGTAAAGTTTGCAATGGGGCAGGCCCCGCTTAACAGTCTCCAGAAGATGACAGAACCTGTGAAGAGGAAGATGGAGGAAGGACCCTGATGCTTGCACTCTGCCTGGGGTAGCTGAGGTCCCATGCCCAAGCCTCTGAGCTGGAGGAGGTAATTCAGGCTCACAACACCCACGGCCAACATGGACTTTTTTCCCCCTTGGTTTCTTTTGATCAGTTAGAATTATCAGTGTGTATTGGGGAAAGGGCTACTCTGGGTAGATTTTTGGATTAAATGCTTCAATAGCCTTTTCCTTCACTAAAGAGGGGGGTTTAAGTTTTGGCTATGATGAGAAAGAATGGATGTTTATGCTATGGCAGGAAATGTGTGTGTACATGTGCACACGTGAGTGTGTAAGCATTTATTTTAAGCACATTCTTGGGCTTGATAGTCAAGGGACTTTTCTGGGAGTCCTTTGTAGCCTACTGGTTTTATATACAGGTGGTCAAGGAGCAAGTCTTTGGGAAGTGGGTGCACCATGCACATTGCTTCCTCTCAGTAACTCCAAAAATAACTAGATTTATTCTAGATTACAATCCTCCTCCTTTCTCAGGGGAAAGGGAGCTCTGTGCTTCTAACAGGTAAAGAATAAACAATGGTGACTCAGGGCAGAGAGATCTAAGAACACCTGGGCCCACAAGACCTGATGTTTGGGACTGGCCTGGGAGTCTGTGTCTGGGGGGAGAGGTGACTTCCTTTTCTAGTGACAACACAAAACATCCAAATATCAGGGATCACATAGCCACAGTCTCGCCTGATAACCAAAACTACACAGGTGGACCTATCTATCCATTATCTATCTATCTATCTATCTATCTATCTATCTATCTATCTATCTATCTATCTATCTATCTATCTATCTAGCTATCTATCTATCATCTACCTGTCTATCTATCTGTCTATCTATCTGTCTGTATATCTATCTGTCTGTCTATCACAGAAGATATAAAATGATTTTATTTTTTTATATATTTTATTTATTCAATTTCAGTGTGAAAGATCTTTTTCTTTCAATTTATTTTCAGATAAAGTTCTTTTTTCCCATCTTCTTTTCTTTTTTTGAGACTAGGTCTTGCTTTGCTGTTCAGGGAACTGCAGACTCATGTTGCCCGGGGTACCACTACTGACTCAAGCGATCCCCAAGCCTCAGCTTCCCAGGTAGCTGGGATTACAGGTGTGCACCACCACGCCCAGCTATTTTTTGAGACTAGGTCTTGCTATGTTACCCCAGGCTGGTCTTGAACCTGCAGATTCAAGCAATTTCTAGTCTTGGCCTCACTTCATAGGCTGCGATTAAAGGCATGCTCTACTGTGCACAGCCCCCATCTGCTTTTCAACCACGATTTTTGAGCTTTGGAGCAGGACTTTGATGCATAGGTTATATTTCACTGAGTTCTAGGGATGATTTCATTTGTATACCACCACTTAACTAGTTTGCAGCAGATCTGTGCTCAGAGATCCATTCTCCACTCCTGGAAGGCTCTGACTTTGTTTCCTCTGCACTAAAATGAAGAGGTCACACAGGCAGGCGCTAGGGCCCTGTGAACATCCCATTCTAGCATTTGCTGACTTTCCTTTGCTTTTCTGATAGGTTGCACGTGGCTGCTTGTGGCAGTCTGCTCTTACAGATTGGGCTTGATATTATTTAACCCTGAATAAATGATGTCCTCACCCGCAAAAGGCCTAGGGTCCAACTAGCCTTGTGAGTACACTTGACTGGAGACACATGATTCAGAGGAAGTGGAAGTTGGTTCTTACTTCCCAAGAAACCCTTGTCCCTAACTGACTAGGGCTGATGGGAGCAGGCTGAGGTTAGCCAGCTTGGACCCAAGGAGAAAGTAAAACAGAAGATGCTGGGAATGTTTATGGCCCCTCCCTTGCCTAATTCAGGCCTGGGACAACTGTGTCTTAGAAAGGAGATGAACAGCCCCTGTGGGGCTCCATCCCTACCCCGGGGCCCATTTGCCATCAGCAAAGCAGCAGCTGTTTTGAACTTGGCTGCCCGAGTCTTCAGGAAGGTCAGGCAGGAAACACTTCGGTCTGTGTCTGATGGAAAAGGAAAGTTTTTTTAGTTGGGTTCCCATACTAGCTCACAGCTTTTTCTTGCCGTCTCTTTTTGCTGTCCCCTCTGGCTTCCCCAGTGGTCCCCCTACTCCCCACCTCTGTTCTTGAAACAGAAGCAGTTCACAGAGTACAGGTCCCTCACTGGTTAGGAGCCAGCCCGGCTTGGTTGGAGGGGCACAGTCAGAAAGGTGGTAGCCTCCAGTGACCTAAGGACACTAGCACTGCCCTAGGAGCCTTGGACTTTGGGAGAAAGACAAGGCTATTTGGAGAGTTGCCTGGGATTCTGTGGGCACTTTCCTAAAAGTTTCCCCTCTCTAGAAATTCCCACATTGAAATAATACTGATTTACCTTCTGTTACCTTTCACATTTATCAAGAGGTAAACCTGTGAAATCAAATATTACTGGATTATTAATCCCACAGTCAGATGAGAAAATGGAGCTTAGGGAGCTTACAAGCTTTGCTCAAGGCAATAGAGATGTTCATTCTTTCATTCACTGCTTTTTGGTCAACATCTGTTAACTCTCTAGCAGGGACTAAGCATTTTGAGTGCTATAGAAAGAAGGAAGGCAGAGAGATGAATCAAACAAACAAAAAAAAAACTCTCTGAAGGATGAACAAGATGCTATTAGCAGATGTAGGAAGAATTTATGGTGTGTGGAGGAGAGAAGAATCAGAAAGGATTTCTTGGGAAGCAGCATTTGATCTGGCATTTTGAAGATGAAATGTGCACTGAGCAGAGGTAGACAGCAGACTCTGAATTTCACAACACAGCTAAGCAATGGAATAGCTCTAAACTCACCTCCCTAACCTTCAGGTCTCCCCTCCTCTTCCTGTAGACTTTAAACACTGACAACACAAGGGCTACATCTGTATTTTCTTTTTTATTATTAGTCTCTAATCCTTTCATAGTGCTTAAGAGAGAACTTAAATATTGTCTGGTAAAGGAAACTCTAAAAATCTAATTAGATGCAAATCTTAGAGACAGAGGACATTGCTGCTTGGACACATGGGGTGTTACTAGGAGCTCTCTTTACCACACGCTCTGTGTATCGCCGGTACATCACTCACACAGGAAGTGAAACGAATGGTCTCATTAGACCCTCATAAATGAAGGTCTAAATAAACAATGAGATTTTTCTCTTAGAGTTAAATACAATAGGTACTCTCCATGTGTTATGCCATGTCCTGGGGATCATGAATGGATCAACAATATTTGTTTTGGCCTGCTTGTGAACTCAGCCCTTGGGAAACTACAGTGGACCATAGCACACTAATGTACTGCCCTCAAATGGATGAGGATCATGATGAGAATTATATGCTTAATGGACATTTGCTATGTGTGAGGCCTTTAGCTAAGAACTTTATCAACATCACCCTATTAACTAGCATCACAATCCTGGGCAGACAATATGCTGCCGGTTCTACAGGCAATGAAACTGGTTTCGAAAGAACCATATTCAGGTCACACAAACAATACATGGAAGGGCTGAGATTCAGACCCAGCCTTTGCTGCCACAGCCTGTGTACTTGACATTGGGCTTTGTGGTTGTCTTTGGGGTGCTCAGTGTTCTTAGAGGGCAGGATGGAGAGTCACTTACATGCTAGAGTGGCTCCTGCCTGACTTCATGGCCTCAGAATCCGCCTTGATGCCTAGGATGCACTGCTATGATTTGGGCTAAGTGTAACTTTACTCTTAGGTTGTGGGGCTTTTGACCTAAGGGATGGGCTTTTTACTTATGGTGAAGTGAAGGGGCAAGAGGAATAGCAAGGAGAAACTCCTTGTACTTTGCCCAGGTTTATCCTGGGGAATTTCAGTTATGTGTGAACGTGCTAGCCTCCCATTTACCCCTGCATGGTCTGGGGGGGAGCATTCAGTTCTTAAAATCTCTTTTATTTATCTGTGATATAGGCACAATACTTTCCATTTTGTTGAGTTTTAATGTGGCTTTAACAAGACACTATGAAAGCTATTTTAGTGTGGATTAAATGAGACACTATGTAAATTGTGACACTATGTAAAGACTGAATGAAAATACTGAATATAGGTCCCTAGAACAAAGATGCTTAACAAGTGGTAGTTATTATAATTGTTGTGGCACAATTTTCTACTTCAGTTTTCTCATCTGTACAAATGGGTACAATACATAAATATCTAAGAAATGAAAGCCAGGACATAAAAATATATTTGTACACCAATGTTCAAAGCAGCATTCATACTAGCTCAAAATGTGGAAGCCACTTAAGTGTTCATCAACTCATGAACAAACTGTGGTATAGACCTATAATGAACTATTATTCAATCTTAAAATGTAAGAAAGTTCTGACACATGCTACAACATGTATGAAGCCTCAGGCTGCCATGCTAAGTTAATGTAGTCACATAAAAGGAAAAATGCAATGTGGTTCCACGTAAATGAGGTGCTTAGTGTGATCTCAATCATGAAGACAGAAAGGAGAATGGTGATCACCAGAAGCTAGGAGAGGGGGAGTGGAAAGTTTGTATTTTGTGTTTCATAAGATGAAGAATTATGGGCATGAACAGTGATGGTGGCTGCACAACATGAAAATATTTCATACCACTAAACTGTATACTTAAAAATAATTAAGAAGGTAAAGTTTATATTTAGTGAATTTTACCACAAATAGCAAAGGAAGAAAGAAAAAAATCGCTAGTCTCCTGGTGAGGTCACTGATTTCCTGGCATCTAGCCTGGATGGAGGTTCTTGGTTTCTCACTTTCACTCTATTTCTTCCTCTTTGATTGTGGGGGAAGAAGTAACAATCCCCAGTATAAGAAAAAAATGAAGCTAAAATATTGAAATGCCCCAGAAAGAGTATTAATGCCAATTTATCTGGCTTTGATTACATAATCACCTTTCTCTCTTAGCTCCACTTTCTACTGAGACTGACTTCTGAAGAACTGTCCGCACCATTTTATCCAAATAAGAGGTTGATCTATTAACCAATCTTATGAAATAGATCACTGTGTCCTGTTCTGACCTTCAAGAAGAACCAGTCCAGCTTTTTCCTGGAAGGGTGGAGAACTTTCACATTTTTTCATCTCATTTAAAAAAGTTTTGCAATGCAAAAAAATGTGAATTTTTGGTAGGTATGACTGGCTTAGCAATTTTTGGAGAAAAAGAGCTCAAAACCAGCAGTCATATAACTTTTAGCATGAAATGCTGCTGCAGACAGGGTTTTAAATGCTAGCTGAAAGGTCAACCTGCATTCTTGTCCAGCGGCTTTATTTTCATTTTCATTGCAGTGAAAATAAAACTTTCAAAGGAAATGCCACCACCTTTTCCACAAAGGTTTTTAAAACTCTCTCAGAAAAGGTTTCCACGAATAATCATCTTTATATGTAGCAAAGAAGGATAGGGACAGACTAGATAATAAATCCACAGGTAAGAACCTCCTTTAGTCTCAGAGTCAGGGTTTCAGTTTCAGCCCCTGCTCTCAGAGACTCTTGGGCCTCTGAAGCTCATCGCATAGCTCTATCATGGCTGACCTGATGCCCGTGCACATCATGTCTCTACTGTGAGCTACCCAGGGCAGCCAGTCCCACATGCTCTCTGGTCTTGACAGCATCTCCCACAGGGTTGCACCCAGAGGAGAGGTTTGAAGATATTTTCTGATTAAATGAGTATTAGAGTTTTTCCAGTTTTCCTTTGGAAAGTGACTACTAAGTTATCCAACATTGAACCAGCATACTGCCATGTGGGTTTCACGGTTCCCTAAGGATTTGTTGGTGCTCAAGAACTCCCCAATGTTATACAGAAATGCCCAGTTTCTGGTGTTTGTCCCATTGCAGGTCAATGGGTATGAGGCAGTGGTCCTTGGCTATTGGCAGATGAGTGTCTGTAGACTAGCATGGGAAGGATGCTAGATTCTAAAGTGGATAGAGGAGCTGTAGGTAGGAAATCTATTTGGGTTCCATTCAGTTTTTCAATCTAGCACAGCCAGCAATGAAATGGACAGACGAGTGGAGTCTCTCATTATCTCCAAGGAACCATTTATCACACGGATCTAGGCCTAAAGGGAGAGCCACAAGGTTTCCAGTCCTACGACCAACACCTCAACCACAGAGCAGGAGCTCAGCAATAGTATTTGAATGAGTTAAGGAATGAAAGAACTCATGATCATGTGAACAGAGAGAGTATGTAGAAGACATGGAATTAGGGCAAAAATACTAGGGACAGTGGGGTAGGGACTGGGAGACTTGCAACAGTCTCTAAAGAGTAAGGGTAGATCCAGGAATAATGACACACTAATGTTCCGACCTCATTTCCTCCTGTACGTGGTGCTCCAGTCCCCGAGTCTTTTCATAGTCCTTCCAACATGTTTTCAAGCTTCCAGAGTTGCTCATACTTCACCTCTCTCCTGACATCTATATTGCCTTTCCTTATCTTGTTCTGGAAAAGTCCTAGTAATCTCTTGATACCCCATGTGATGTCAGGGGGCCTGGGCAAGATGAGGAGCCTCCCTGGAAGCCACACTAGTGGGTTGACCTTGAGGGTGGCATAAAGCCTGAGGGCACACAGATGAGTGACTTCTCAGGAGATGATGCCCAAGCTGGGTTAGGGTAGCAGGTTGGTAAACTGGTTGAAACATGAAGCACATGGAGAGCAGCAATGAAAGCAGAGGAATGAGAGTGAAGCTATAAAAGCTGAACAAACTAAGCCTGAGGGCCTCAAGAGGCGAGGAAGCCCTTCTTGTGAGCAGTGGATGAGAAAAGGACATTGGGAGGTTGTGGGCTAGCCTGTGACATGGGTTTTGATGGAAGATGCTTAAGAATGTGGACTGGCCAACAAAATCCCGTGCATTTCTTCTAGCTTCAGGGATCTCTCTCTGACCAGTTAGACCTGAAACCAAGCCAATCCTTATGACAGGGCAGTACTCCAGAACCCCAGAACTGAGATTTCTTTAGACAACGTGCCAGGAGTCTGTGCATGGTGGCTGGAAAGCCTGTCCCTCACCTACCTTCTGCATCCTTTGCACCTTCAGAGGGACTGGGGGTATTCAACTTGCAGTATATGTGGCCTGAAATGACATTCCAGATGATAATCTCCCCATCATAACTGGAAGTGGCAAGAAGAAAAGGTGGACATTGAGCCACACAAAGGATGTCCTCCTGGTGCCCATGATTCTGAGAGAGAGAGAGAGAGAGAGAGAGATCAAACTTCCAATACTCACACTTGCTTCCCTTCATTTGACCCTTAAGCAGAGGACAAGTGGCACTTCAAGGATTCATATGAAAACTTGTGGCCCAGCTCAGAGGATCAGAGCATTCCTCCTTGTAGGATCTATTGGCAGGTCAGCCTGAGTTGTGTTGCATTTCTCTGGGTCAGTTTATTGGCTCTGTGGGCTTACTTTCCCCAAGAAGTAAATTACTCACCTCTCCATAGTGCTCAAGGGCAGATCATTTACAAGGAGACCCCAGCAGGGTTGAAATGATGATAGAAATGGGATGAGCCAACCCAAGCATTGGCTATACTGATTTGTTTTCCCAATAGCCCCACATCGAAATACCATTGAGCAGTGACCCTGATTTAGTTTCCACAAGCCTCCCATGAGGCTCCCACTGTGGTTTATATGTGCTCTTAGGAACTGAAATCACCTACTCCCTACAAAAGAAGGCTTTTTTTATATGGATTCTGAAGAAAAATAAGAAACTATAATAGACTTTAGAGAGCAGTGATGCAAAGGTCAAAGAGTTCCAAGGCTATTATCCTTTCAACTTCCTCACAGGTTGCTGTTTCTATAGTTTTTATGTGAAGAGAATAGGCTCCTTTGGCAATTCTCCTTTGCAAAGATTTCTTCTCCTTTGCCCCCACATATTTCCCAGAGTGTTACTGGAGGACTTCTCCTTGAAGAAGAGGCATTATCTAAGATGCCTCTTCCGTTTGGAAGCAGCTGTGAGTATAAGACTGTTAGAAAAGAGATCAAAGACACGATCTTAAAAAAAATTGATTAATTAATTTTCTTACAATGTTGTTGATTTTTGAACAATATTTGATTTCTCCCCTTTGGTGTATACCCTGTAGTTCTCCCACCACCACAGCACCCATGATCCATCACCATAGCACCTGTACTTTTCCCTTCCTGACTCTCCCCCCATCCCCTGCTGTATGCCCCAGAACTGTGGTCACCTTGCAAGTTTTATCTTTTTCCTGACTGTTTGGTTTCTCTATATTTTGTCTATATGTGAAACAATCCAATATTTATCTTTTCTTTCTGACTTATTTAGCTTAGTGTAATCTCTTCTAGCTTCATCCTTGTTGCCACAAATGGCGTGAGCTGAATGAAGAAAGTAGTGTGTGTACTCAAGGAACTACTACTCAGCAGTCAAGAAAGATGAACTTCTCACTATCTTGTGCCACTAAATCCTTTTCCCTTCCTCCATTTGTGAGCACTCATTTCTGGGCACCCCCGCCCCTAGCCCCATGGTCCCACACCATCTGCAGCACAAGGTGTACCTGCTTTAGCATGACTTTCTTTTTTAGACTAGGTCTTGCTATTTTGCCCGTGAAACCACAGGCTCTCGTTGCCCGGGGTACCACAGACTCAAGCAATCCCCAGCCTCAGCTTCCCAGGTAGCTGGGATTACAGGCGCGCACCACCATGCCCAGCTATTTTTTTTGGAACTAGGTCTCGCTACAGGCCCCAGGCGGGGCTCAAACCGTGATCCCTAGCCCCGGCCACTTCATAGGCTGAAGCTTACAAGCACGAGCCACTGTGCCCCGCCTTGCTTTAGCATGACTTTCAAGCTCTAATTTGACTATCTAACCTCATTTCCCTCCTGTACTTGATGTGCCAGCCCCTCAAGCTTTTCATAGTCCTAAGTTGCCTCCTATTTCCCAGAATGATTTATGCTGTCCCCTCTCTCCTCATCTAGACTGCCTTTCTCTACCTCATCCTCCTAGAAAAATTATAATCTTTTAATATCCCACATGATTTTAGGGCAAAGTTAGCAGCTCCCATCTCTGGACTTCTCCAACATTTTGTACTTCACTATATAATACATTACATTGTATGATTATTATTTCCTTAATTTATCTCCTTGACAGTTTTGTGAGATTTTTGGATGGGAATCACATTTCATTCATGTTCCTGTCTTCTATACCTCCAGTAAAGACATATCTATGAAAGTTCTTGATAAACATGTACCAAATGAATTGGTAACTGAATGATTAAATATTTGAATAAACTAACATTTCCCTTGCATGACCTCTACTCTTAAGATGGCTGTGACTTTCCTCAGTAACATTCTGCTTGACTTTGTTCTTTCAGTTAAAGTAACCATCATTATAATAAAAAATGATAGTAATGAAAATAAAGAACATTAATAAAAAAAGAAAAGAAAAAAAATCAATCATAATGATCATCAGTGTTGGCAAGTCCCTGAAGGTAAGGGTGCATGATCACCATTTTGCTCATCACAGCATCTTCAGCAGAAATACATACTTCACCCATAATACCTATAGTGGGAGTTTGGCAAATACTTGCTGAAATGAAAACATACTTTGTGGGTAATCACCATAAACAGGCACAGGGCTAGGTCCCTGGTACATTATTACTATGATGACAGACAGCAGAGTTTCCTGTGGAGCTGGTGTTCTAGGGAGCTGCAGCTTTCAGCATATTTACACAGGACATAGGTTGTGCACAGTGGCAGACTTGTAGGCACAAAGATCTTTGTTTAAAACCCTTGTTTTATTGCATTGGAGAATTTTGAGGGGTGTTATTAATACTGGGAAGATGCAGAAAATTGGGGGCATTTCTAGTGTTAATTGGAATTATAAGAATAATTAGAATTATAAGAAATGCCCAGATTCTGGGTCTTTAACAAGCTACAGGCAGCAGGAATGTCATTGCTGAGGTTTCCTGGCTGTTCACAGAAGGCACAGCAGATACATATAGCTTCACATGCTGGGTAGAAGCAGAAAGTGGGTGCTCTCTTGAGCAAAGTTACACCCATTATAGCCTGGGCTCCCAACCATGTGACTCCCATGAAGCCATGGAAAGTTCCATGAAGTCATGGAAAGTTCCATGGATTTATTCCTGTGGCCTCACCAAGCATGGCCCATTACTCTTCCTGAAGATGACTCCCTGAACTCAGTGTTCTTGGGTCTACCTGGGCCCCAATCATGAATCCCACTGCAGCAGAAGCTGTGACCACCTTAAGCAGGCTGGTAGACTCAGGGTGAGCTCATGAGCAAAGGGGAGCCTCAATTGTTTGAGTTGAGACAGAGCAGTAGACCAAGACTCACCACGTCATCCTTCCAGTGTGGTTGTGGCTTCCAAAAGTGATGAAAGTCATGTGGTGTGTCCTGTATACAAAACCAAACAGGAGACATTATACAAGCAGCAAAATGAGCTGCCAACTCACTCGAGAGAAAAGATGCTGGCACAGTTTATAACCCTACCCCTTCTCCCCACCAGTGATGTAGATTTTTGAAATGTCAAAGCAAATTCCTATAGTGCCAGTGGGAATAAAAAGCAATCCACTCCTGACGTTTGGGTGATTGCATTTCAGCAAATCATATGTCAACTGACAAGCTCTCTTCAGATGGTCTGCATTTCGCCTTCATAATAAGATCCATAGCTGTTGCATGCGCTAAAACAAAAGCCATCAGCCCAGGAACCTATAAGACCAAAGGACAAATTCAATGCTAAGATGTCACAGGAAGTTGTCTCTCAAATCATCCTAGGTTGTAAGGCCCAGGCCATGAAATACAGCACATTTTCAAGTGAATGAAGTATTTAGAATGTTTAAAGGCCTTTGGAAATCCATGGCCATTCAGCACAGCAAGCAGAAAAAATAAGATGCCAAAGACTAAAACTTAGTTTTAGTTGGCATTTTCAGCTTTCCCTATCTCTTAATCCCCTTCTTTATCTCTCAGCCATGAAAAATTTTTTCTCCCATAGAGATACTTCTGGAGAGTGTAGCAAGCACCTCTTCTTTCCTTGCAAAGAAGGATTGCAGAGAAAGACAAAAGTAGGAAGGAAACATCTGAAGGACTGAATTGTTGAAAGCCTGTATAACTCTCCACTAGTGGTGAGAACATGTTGCTTAGAGCTGAAGTTCTAACAGGCTGGGGAGGGAAGATGTGCCAGTCAGTCTCTCCAGTAAGGTACCAGCTGGAGTCAGGGGAGAGCTACAGGTGTGTCTGCTACAGTCTGCAATGGGTTCTAGGGATTCCCCTTTTGCCGTTAAGAGTTTTTCTAGTTAGCATTTCATTCTGCTGAAGAAAACTAGAGAAAAGAAATGGAAATAAAAAAGGAAAGTTTTTTTAAGAAAAAGAGGAAGGAGGGAGGAGAGGAAAAAATAAAGGGGTGATGCAGAACTAGATCCTGGCCAGACTTGTTTCAGGTGTCAATGGTATCCTTTCTCCAAAATCATGTATTTTTAGGGGGGAAAAGAATTGAGGGAGGGAGTGGTACAGAAGGATATTAATATAAAGTAAGGTTTTGAAATATCATAATTTTGTGCATTTTACTTACAAAATACATGTTTATTCTTCGATCCCATCCAACAGCTATGATACACCTAGAACAACAACAGACTATATATCTTCACATTTAAGATATGTTAATTTTTTCATGGTAGCAATATTACAATTTAATTATTTCTACCCATGTGATAAATGAAGAAAGCAAGAAAATAATCTTTTTTTAATGAAGAATATAATAAAATGCAATTTGTTAATTAGGGTGAGTTTTTAACTGGTGCTTAAAGGATCAGAAAATAGAAGTATGAGGACACCCTGTGTTTCTCAAGATCTGCAGATGCTGCTCTATTGCAGTTATCACCCTGAGACTGCTTGATCCTAGGAGCATGGTTGGATCAAGGAGACCAGGGTATGAACAGAATTTAATCAAGGATGTTTTTACCCTCTTACTCCTCAGAAGATGGGAGTCTATTGGATTTTTATTCCTTGTTTAGGATAGCTGAATTTAATTACTACGATCTAGAAAAGATTTATTCCTTAAGAAATAAGGTGGAGTGATATGGTGCTCCCTTCCTCTACCTCTAGACAGTTAACAAAATGTGCAGAGAACTGCCCTCGAATCTTGGAAAAGCCCAGTTACCACCAGGAAACAAACAGGCTTCTTGGGTATTCTTTGACACATTTCCTTCTGGAAAATTCTCTTCATTGTCTTGTAGCCTCCAAAAGGAAAAGTTTTCTGCTAAAAAGATGTCCCTCTTATATCCAAGCTGAATATAACTTACTTATTTTGGTTTACCTCCAAGTAGATACAATCACAGACTTCACTTTGTTTTTCATCTAGAAAGATAATATAATCAACTTATATTAAACATTTCTTTTATATAAATATTGACTATATATTAATATTTCACTTTTTATAAAAATATTTATAAATATGAAATATATTTAAGTTTATATTGATGTATATTGAATCAGCTTACATATTGACTTAACTGACCAAATCTCACTTCAGTAGTTACTTCAGTACTTACTTTGTAGTTTCCAGACCTCAGTTAGGTGTGTTTCATGCCATGAAAGCAGTGGTGTTTATCTGCCTGTCTCATGGTTCTGAAAGGCTAATTCTGCCATCACTCAGCTTCTGACAGGATCCAACAGAGTGCCTGCCACTAACTGAGAGACTGAGTGAATAAATGAATGTATGAAGGTAGAAGGCAGAACTAGGCATCACAAACTCATTATTTTGAATATCTTATGTCCTTTTTCCTTTGGCTTCACTCTAGTATCTATTAGTTAAAGAACATTTGTTTCTTAACTTCTTCTTAGTTTTATATGCCAGAATCCGGGAACTTTTTACCAGTAATAGACAAAGCAAATAAACATGGAATGACCTGTCTTTAAAAAAGATCATAGTAACACACAAAAGAGACCATATTTCTAGTTTGCTAATCTACACTTTGATTTATGTGATTTCAAAATGTTTAGGAAAGTTATGCTCTATAAGAAATCAGGTAATAGAGGAACAAATGCATGTGGCATGCAAATACATGATCCAACTATTGTATTCCACTTCTGGGCATTTACCTAAAGAATATGAAAATACTAATTTGAAAAGATATGTGCACCCCTATGCTCACGTTGGCATGACTCATAATAATCAAGACATGGAAACAACCTAAGTTTAAGTACTTTCAGGTTGATCCCAGAAGTTCCTAGATCTCAGAAACCCATCAATTTCCTCAATAAGTGGATAAAGAAGGGATGGTACACACACATAGTGAAAGACTAAACAGCTATGAATGAAAATGAAACCTTGCCATTTTGCAACATTAAAAGGACCTGAAGTTATTAAGAAAAGTAAAAGATCACAGAGATATGAAATTTATATATAAATAAATTACTTTAAAAAACGATACAGGGAATACTCAGGGTTCACCAGTTGTAGAAATTTGACTAAAAAATATTCTTGCTTGATTAAAAAAAAAGTAAAGTAAAATAAATTGAAGTGAGAAAGACAAACATGCCTGGACTTCACCACATGTGTGAAGACAAAGAAACAAAGCAAATGAACGAACAAAATAAAATTAGGTTCTGACAACCTAATAGGGATGAGGATGGGGGTAGGTATGGGTAGGTAAAATGAACAAAGGGAGTCAATTGCATGGTGCTGAACGGTGCTTGATTTTGGAAGTGTCATGATGTAGTTTATACAGATGTGAAGTGTGAAGCTATACAACTAATACCGGAAAAAAGAAACAAAACAAAGCAAAAGCAAGCACCTGAGAGGAAGGGGGATGTGGGTAGGCATACAGACTAAAGTGGGACAGTAGCACAGAGGTGGAAAGAGACTGGACTTGGTCATTTGATCTCTACAGAGATCAAACTATAATGCTGTACACCTGAAACCTATGTCATGTTTAAATCAATGTTACTTTAGTGAAAAAAATAAAAGGCATGGAGCATAGCTGGGAGTACATATTTGTATGGAACGTGCTCTCTTCTAAGCAGAAGTATGGATTCATTGGTCAGATGAAATGTCAGAGAAAAGCACTGTAGGATTGTCACAAGCATCCTAGACACCATGTCATTTGATTTCTTCTACATTGACTACAAATGCCTACTCTTGTATCATTATTTTATGGGGACCCTTTGTAGGAAGTGACTTACTATGCTTCAAGGTGTGGAGACAGTGTCCATTATTGTAGCTCCATATTTTCAGACAGCCATCTCTGCCTCCAGTAATTAGCCTAGGGAACAGAACCTCCAGTCAGGACGGCATATGAGGGCTTACCAGCCTAGTGGCTGAAGGTCATGGAAAGGCACATACCTTCTTCCACTGGAATCGAAGGTCAAACAGGTGATCCCAGTATTGCCATGAGCCCCAATAAACTCAGACAACAGTCTTCCTGTTTCAAAGTCCCAAATTTTCACCACCTGTATCAGGAAGTTGAAAAAAGTGATCTAGAGGTAAATGACTGCCAACAAAAGGGGGATGCATTTAGAAGTCTAGTGTCATGCTAAGAGAGATGAAAGCTGATACTGAACATCTCTTTACTCCTGTAATGCTGGTTGACTTGATTGTATTAGTGCCCTTGGGCTACCATAACAAAATACCACAGACTGGAAACCAGATATTTATTTTCTCACAGTTCTGGAGCAGCAAGTCCAAGATCAATGTTCAGGCAGGTAGGGTTTTGTTACTTGTGCAGCCTCTGTCCTAGCTTGTAGATGTCTTCCTCTGTGTCTTCACATGACCTCTCCTGTGTGTGTGTGTCCCCAACTATTTCTGTATCCACCCTCCCGCTTATAAAGATACCTATCAGGCTAAACTAGGTTCACATCTTGGGATCATTTTAACTTAATCATCTCTTTAAAGGTTTTTTTTTTTTTTTTTTTTTTTTTTATCTAAGTACAGTCTCACTCTGAGGTGCTGGGGCTTAGGTTCAACATGTGAATTTAGGAGGAACACTGACAATAGTGAGTGAAAAGATTAAAAGACTTAGAAATCTTAGGGAAAAAAATCTCCTGACCACTTAGGGGCAGAGAACACAGGTGTGCATGGAATTTGTAAGCAGCAAAATTTATTCACCATCAGGGCAAAACTGGATGAGAAAGATGATCTGATTAGGGTTTTATCTTCTATAACCAGCTTGAAGGTCTTACTTGGTCAACTAGTTCCAGTCTAGCAGTTCCTTTCCTTCAGACCCATCTCCTCAGCAGTCTTTGAGAAGAATCATCTTTAGCTGACAACATCTTGCTTATCTGGCTGAGTCTGAATGGCTACCTCAGGAAGGGCTTCCTCTCAGACAGGTTTTTTGGAACTTACATCTAAAGTGCAATGATTGGGGAAGGACCTTTCCCAGGACTACCAACCATTCCTTCTAATCACTAAGATGCTTTTCTATCAGCATGGAGAAACTTTTAGATCTCTAACCCAGACACCAAAAGACATCCTCTCACTATCATTGATCCAAACCACCGAACTCATATTTTCAGTGATTCCCAATTTGCTTCTTTCTTTCTGTCCTCCTACAATGTGAAAGTTCCTTGTGGTATCTGCAGCTCAGGAACATTCATCTATTATCCTCAATTTTGTAATAGATGGTTGGCAATACTGGGGTTTACTTTAGCATTTTCTGCTACTTGTAAATATCCCAAAGTTCCATAATGCAGTGATGTGTAATAAGTTCAAGGTCCAGAATTGAATTGAGTACCTGTTGCTTTGGAAGAATGAGCAGAGAGGCTGTGAACTGGGCAATTAGCCCAGGATCTGCACCCAAGGGAGACATTCTCCCTCTCAGCCTGCCTTTCCATTGCATGGTTGAATAGACACATTTTTGTTCTTAAAAGAAAATATTCCCCCAAGAACTTCATCTGCAACTGCTGGTAACAGAACTAAAAAGGTTTAGTAAGCAATGAAAATATCTTTTAAAATAACCCATGGTTCTATTTATAAGCTATATATTCCTATATATAGTCTAAAGGTGGTATTTATTCTTTCCAGTTATACTTTGCTTGCATTTATAGAAGTCACATAAATATTTCACACCACAGAAAGTGTCCTTTAAGAACTTCCTGGCATCAAGTCATCTTTTTGGCATTCTCATGCAATAAACAATCACATAAAATGTTATTTTTTCTATTAAAATAGAATCTCTATTGATAAAAGTGTTATTCTTGTGAATAAGCTTCCATATTACACCTCATTAAGTTATAGCTCATATATAATATGATCTGAACATTGAATTGAGCTTTTATTAATTTTTGATGTTCACTTTTCAAGCATTTCCAGAATTATTGATGCTGGTAGCCCTTAGCACTCTGCTTATACAACAAATGAATATAGTAGTGTCAATAAACCCAGGCTTCATGAAAACCTTGGGTTATAGCCTTTCCACAAATATAAAGAGCATAATGTGGTTTAAATGCTAGGAATTGTGACAGTGTACATAATGATGCTACAAAGATTATACACAGTAACAGACCTGCAAGGTGAGCAGATGCTCAAATCAACACTTAAGTCAGAAAGTATTGGGTAGTTTATTGCCAGTATATGCCTAAGACAGTAATAGTTGTGAAAGAAATTATATCTCAATTTAACATGTACTTACCACTCACTGGCAGGGGAATACAGATCAAAAATATTGATATTGAAGGAGGTGAACTGTGGTACCATAGAAGAGCCCAAATGCTAATGGAGCCATTCATTCTGCCTGGATGCAGAATAGGGACATAGCTCCCAGAAGTTGAGATCTGAGCTTTGTTTTGAAAACTAAGAAGGGTCTTAACAGACCAAGATAAAAAAAAAGGGAGCAACACAAATGCACTGATTCTCACTCCATCCTCACGTCCTGATGAATTCTTAAGCTCATAAATGTGAAACAGAGCAGAGCACATGAGAACACAATCTATCACTTCAATCAAGGCAAAAACAGTGGATGGTCAGGTAGCAGGAGAGATGGTATGTGAAAGGCAGTGAAGACATGTTGCATGGTGAAGTTGACCTTGAAGTGTGTGCAGGAAGAGGAGGAAATAGGAAATTCAGAGGTAGAGATGGGAATTGGTTGAACAGCCATAGACAGGAATGCTTATGATACTGAACAGGGCAAACACAGTTGGCTTCCTTGAAGTCGTAGGTCATTATGATAAATCTGCAGCATAAGTGCTTGTTTATAAGTCTGAACCTGAACTATGCAAGAACCTACTTTTTTTAAAATAAGTTAAGACTGAGTCATGATAAAAAAAATTTTGATCAATAGGCCAGGCAGTCTGTTTTTTAAAAATAATAAAATCATAGTAACCTCTATCTCTGAAATAAAAACTAAGCAAGAGCATAGTTAAAGACATAGTTAAAGACATAACTTACCTGACTCAGTGAGGGAGGTGAAGTGAGTGAACGCCAAGAGGATGTTTAGGCTATGATACTGTAAATCCCTTGAAACTGTAAATCCTAAAAACAGGGTGCTCTAAGCTCTGATGGAAGGAAGGAGGACATGACCAGGTGCCTTGGACACTGCTAGTAACTCTGGAGCCTAGCCCAGTGATTCAGAATGTGACTGAACTATTATTAAGAGATTTGAGATCCTTAGAGCAGATACCTGATATGTGCCTTCCATTAGTTTATAGGCAGGAGAGCATGAACTAGGAATGGGCACATCTCTCTGCTCTCATTCCTTATTCAATGAGCACTGATTATGTCCCATCCTGTGAATAATGTCACTCATCCTAATTGGGGCCAACATGATCCCCATCAGGTCCTATGAAAGTGGAAGTGAGTGGGACAACTCTGTTCCCTCACACTGGATCAGGGTTATGTTAGTCATCATACTGAACCATCACAGTGAAATAATCCACCCTGTGGCACCAGAACAGACCTCCAAATAGCTCACACTGCTATCCTCCTGGAGAAACTCTTCCACCAGTTTTCACAGAAGATGCCCAAACAGCACAAGATTAGTAGGGTAGAAATGAACTTCAATTCTATTTCAGGGATAGAATAACCCTAGAACATTCTGCTCAGCAACCAGGTGAGGACAGTGGAGCTGGATCCACCCTTGCAAATATATCACTGCTTCAGAGAACAGGATCTGAGATACTTACAGAAGTTTCTGAGCAGCTGACCACCTGCTGGAAGGCAGAGTTGTACCGACAACACACCACAGGCTCCCGGTGAGACAGCACCCGGTGAGGCTCTGGGGGGCATCTAGTTCATGAAAAATACAGAGAAAAGACAGAAGCTTGAGTTGAGTGTATGACATAGGTACCTGTGATGAGCATCTGTTGATAGCTATAAAGATAATCTTGAGCTTGAAGATAATCTTGAGTTCAAGTGATGGGTCTTTGACGTTGGACAAGAGACTTCATTCAAAATTCTAATTTTTTGTCTGAACAGAGTTTTGGATTAAGCAACCCAACCTGTTGGCAGTAATTCCCCCATCTGTTCGGTGGGGAAGAGCAGGGGAAATGAAATATCTGGAGGAGCATGGCATGCAGAGGACCCTGAAGAAGCCATGTTGGCTCCTTGCACTGCTACTCTGTCTTCTTTCTCCTCACCACCCCTCTGATCTCAGTCCCAAGTGGAGCTGCTCACAGAGAAGTTTGGGAATCTGAACCCTCAGACTGAGTGCAGGGACTTGTCTCAGTGGGGTAAAGAAGATCAAAATTTGGCTTAAGGATGACTGAACCTTAAATTTCTTAAGTTATTTTTTTATGTTAGCGCTCATTTTTAGATAGTATTTTATTTCTCCCCTCAGTTGTCATTCCTGTAGTTCTCCCACTACCACAGCACCTGTGATCTATCACCACAGTTCCTTGTGCTCTTCTCTCCCCTGTTTTGACTCTTCTCCTCTCTCCCCTGCTGTATGTGCAGACCTGTGGTCAGCTTACTAGTCCTGGAATGACTGAAGGTTCTAATAATGCTCCCCAGAATGCAGGATGTGAAGGTGGAGTCTAGTCTGATGAGAAGGAAGGCAGAGTGTGGAGATGGGGTGCACAGTCCCAGAGAAAGCGCTGAGCGTGCAGCCAGACCCCACTTCCTTCATCTCACCTCCCCTATCCTGACGCAGGGATGAAGGAACCCAGTTCCTCCCGTGCACACATGGGGATATCACTGGGAGGCTGAGAAGGCTCAGGTACCTGGGTTAGGCTCACCAAGTCCCCGAGTGGCAGAGCTGGGATGTAGCAGATATGATCTAGAACCTAAATACTGGTGCAAGACACAAAGACTGCTATTCCAGAGGTGAAATTTCAGTCACTTTATGCAAAGAAAAAAAATCAATCAAGCAGGTTGTTCTACACAGTGAGCTCCTGTGGAACAAACAGCAGTTTGATTGACTGAAGTGCCTGCTTTTTAGGTGATTGCTTTGGCATCTTGGGCAAAGAGCCCCAGCCTTGCAGCCTGACTGACGTCACTACATGGCAGTTGTGCTGCCAGGTCTTCCCCATCCACAGACACCCTTTCCATGACCTCGGTGGCAAACTAGGAAGGGAGGGTGCAGACCCGGGTGGCAGCTGTCATCTTAGTTCCAATGCTATGAAGTCTGATCATTTCCCCATAAAGTTAATTCTTATTTTATTGGAATCTAATAACTGTATTTAAGATTCTTCCTGTGCCTGTCACATTAAAAGAAACATTTGAAGACCATACGCTATTGCTTTTGGCTCAGGATATTGAATCACTTTGATCATAGCCACAGGACTTGAAAATACCAACTAGGCGAAGTAATCTGAAAGTTTTCCCGCATCATTTCCTCCGTTCTTGTGGACTACAGACTTGGAGTTTGTAAAACTGTTGAAGACCCAAGGGAAAGCTGCAGACGAGAATTGTATTTCTGTTAGTGCAGTGAGTGGGGAGAAGGGGGACCCAGGTGGGAAATAAGAGTGGGAGGTATTGAACCCATGAACTGGCTAGATTGATGTCTAGCCATTAGAGCATAGAAGACTCTCAAAGTGCAGGAAGTGCACTCTGTCCACCCTGCCAGGGCAGACAGGGTAGAGCTCTCCCCTGCAGAACCTGAGAAAAGGTAGAACTTGCTCCATGACCACTAGTCCCTGAGAGACAGAGCCAGGTTTCTGTTGCCCACTGGTGCCTTTTTGGATACCTGAAAGTAGCCCTCTCTGGACACTCTGGTAAAGGAAGACTAACCAATGGTGTGTGTGTGTGTGTGTGTGTGTGTGTGTTTGGCAGAGAGTTCATCTTCTTCGACAGTTCACTCTGTCTCTGAACTCTTGGTTCTGCTCTCTTGGTGGATAGTCCTATACAGGAGAAGGCAGAGGGCTGGGGAGCCCAGCAGATATGTTGGTCACATTTCTGTTCCTGACTCCCTGTGTGACCATGGGCACTTTGCTCATTTTTTTAGGTTTCTACTTGCTCATCTTTAAGCCTCATGGTTGGATGTGATGACTTCTGGGTCTCTGGGGGGCAGGCCTTAAATCTCTTCAGCAGCCCCAGCAGGCTCAGCCAAGGCAGGACAGATGCAGTCACCAGAGTGGACATTGGCAAAGGGGAATTGCTACCCAGTGACCTCTGTGTGTGTGATGTAAGGCAGGTAGAAACCCATTTTACTTGCTGAGGAGGAATGGGAAGGTGACCTAGCTGAGGTGTCAAGGACAGGTATGTAAAGGTAGACTCATCTGCAGGGCAGTCAAGGAGTTTTGTGTCTTCAAGACACTTCTTGAACTCCTCAAAGCTGAGGCCTGGGCAGAAGCCAAATAAGGAATCCGTTCTAAGGACCTGTCTCATCACCTGGGCTTGTATTTCCCTGGATGCTGTCCTGCTTTAGGAACAGGGTCTCAGGTGCAGGGCACCAGCATGGGAACAAGACTCCAGTGGAACTGAACTCAGGAAGCAGCTCACAGGGCAGTCATGGCAGTTCACCATAGTGGGAGGCTAGTGGGTAGAACAGGGCTCAAGAAAGAGTCCTGATTCTTGGATAAAATAGAGATAGTGCTGGAGCAATTACTGGGAGGTGTAAAGAGGGCTTACCAAATATATACTGGGGGTTAGGGACAGGGGCACACAGTTGGAAACTTGCCATAGAGAACTTAACAGAACATTAAATTGGAGGCTGAAAGCAGTGGTGTGTTGGACTCTGCAGTTCTCTCTACAGAACCCATTGCTTGTTTGGAGAGGACGACTTCATACCTCAGCCTCAGGTACAGGAGTGCAACGGCATCTGTGGCCACACACAAGGCTTTGAGATGGGAGAGGTAGAGGCAGGCCGCCAATTCTCCCTTAATGCCGCTGGCTTTGGAAGATGCAGTAAACAAACAGCTGTAGGACTCTAGATCCCAGATCTGAGGAGGAAATGAGGAAAAAGTAATCTGAGGTTTTGAACAGCTTTCTTTGCTGTGTTTCCAGACCTATTGTGGAGGTCTGGTTAGGGCTGACCTAAATTTGAGCACTAACTCACTCTCACCCCCCACTGAAAAGGGTTCCAATGTCAAAAGGGATATTTTCTCCATTGCTTGTAAGAAGTAGAAAGCAGGGGTGTGTTCTTAAGTCCTCCTGCTATGCTGATGTTGTGAGGCCATAAAATATATAGATGAACACAGGCAAAGCACTCCACAATGCTGACTTTCAAGGATGTCTGGGAGACTGGACTCCAAATAAACCAATAGAAATACATCAAACTAAAAAGCTCCTGCACAGTGAAAGAAACTACCACTGAAGTAAAAACATACTTTAAAGAAGAAAACATTTATACATATATTCCTGTCAAGAGGAAAATATCCAAGATTTACAAAGAACTTGTACAATTCAAAACAAGACTAATCAGTATCAGGTCTTATTCTCTCCAAAGCTGCCCAGGAAACTTTAAGGATTAAAGTGATTGGGATATTCTAGAATGGAATTTCTTTCTTTTTCTTTGTGACTCCAAGGAGTCCAACCAAAAAAATAGATCATCTCCAAAAAAGCTATACAGAGGGTCAACAGGCACATAAAAAAATGTCCCTCATTACTAGTTAGAGGGAAATGCAAATCAAAACCACAATGAGAGACCTCCTCACATACCTTGAGAATGATCTATAACAAAAGGACCAGAAACAACAGGTGTTGGTGGGGAAAAAAAGAACCTCTGTTGTTGGAACTGTAGACTGGGTTGGTCTCTACAGAAAACAGTATGTAAGTTTCTTAAAACACTAAAAATCTACCATACGATCCAGGAATTCTATACCTGGGAATCTACCCGAAGAATGCAAAAACACTAATGTGAGGAGATCTATGTACTTCTATGCTATTGCAGTACTATTAACAATAGTCAAATTATGCAAACAACCACATTCCCAATGATACATGAGTGGATTAAAAATACACGTATATACACATAATGGAATACTACTCAGCTATAAAAAAAATACACAAGGTCTTGCCATTTCCAGCAATGTGGATGGAACTAAAAGGGATGATGTTAAGCAAAATAAACCAGAAGGTTTATGTTCTACTTATATGTGAATATAGAATAACAGAAGAAACTGCCAGACAAAATCAAATGAAAAACAAATCTTAGAAGTGTGAATTGAGGATACCAGGGGAAAAGGGAGAGGATGGAGAAAAAAAGTTTATGGACTAGGTAGAGGACTATAGTGGTATGTGTGGTGTATAAAATGCATGTGGAATCCTATGCCTCAAAATCATATACAATGTTGCAAACCAATGCTATCTCAAAAAATAAAGATGCTACACAATGAACTTTAAAATGCAAAAATAAAAGATGTGTAAACCCCCAAATCACATAAGTATTGTGAACTAACAATGTTATTTCAATAACAGATATCATAGTTAAAATAAATAAAAATAGTAAACATAAATATTTTTAATAATAAAAGAAGTAAGAAGGAGATTTTGGAGATAGACAGGCACATAGGTAGAATGTCATGTGACTAAAACACTGAGATTGGTATGCTGTTATAAGACAGTGAAGATCAGAGAGTGCCAGCAAATTGTAAGAAACTAAGCAAGAAGCACTGGAACAAATGCTCCTTCACAGTCTTTAGAAAGAACAGGCAGTGCTGATACTTGATTTCTGACTTCCAGCCTACAAAACAGTGAGAGAAGGAATTTCTGCTGTTTAGAACACAGTTGTACTTTGTTACAATAATCCTAGCAGGCTAATAGTCTCTTAAACCAACTTTCTCTTAAATAGCTTTGGGAGGTAGTCACTAACTAGTGAATTCCAGCCAGGTTAAGTGATTTCCCCAACTGTAGTAGGTACCTAAACTACCCCAGATTAATGAGTGTCAGGTCTTGCTCTCTCCAAAGCTTCCCAGGAAAGTTTTAGGATTAAAGTGACTGGAGTGTTCTAGAATGGGGCTTTCATCTTCTCCTTGGAGACTCCAGGGAGCAAATCAACTATCAAGTGACTTGAAGTCTGTATGTCTTAAACCAGACTCATTTCTTGTATTTATAGTCTATTTTCCTCTAGTTGATCCAAGTAGTTAGCAAGTTCATTTTGAAAGTTTATCCTGCTTTGTATGTATGCTTTTAGGTCATAGCATAGAGGGGTGGGAGTGGGGCAGTGCTTCCTGAGAGGCTGGCTTTGGGATGACAGTACTGATCAGAATAAAATCATCTTGTGGAAAAGGTGACCCTGAGGGCTGCTTGCTTCAAGTGATATCACCCCTCCTTTCTGGATTGTTTGAAAATGCTCATTTTCCTGGATAGAAAGATAAACACACACAGTTGTTACCAGCCTCTTATACCACACAGGGTCTCCACTTAGCTGTTTGTTTCTTCTCACTTATGAGATAATGCTACTGAGAGAGTTTGTGTAGGGAGTGCCTAGGAAGAGCCAGCTCATAGGGAATCCCTCAAGGTGATCCTGGAGCCTAGGAAGAGCCAGCTGGTGGAATGTCATACAGGATCCCCAAAAGGGTCATGAAAGGAAAAAAGGGGGGAGAAGCTCTTCATACTGATTTTGGAACTGACTTGGCAACTTGGCAGTAAATGCCCAAATAAAAATAGCTATGACAGACCCAGCACCACTGACTTCTCTATCCAGCAACCTGTCTTCTGCTAAGAGATCTGTCTCTTAACTTAGTGGCAGGTGTGGGGTTGGAGTCTGGCCAATCTGTGACCTCCTCCCTGATTGTTCTGGCTGGAGTTGACAGTAAAACTGCAGCTGGGATTAGTCCAGGCTCTGGACATCTATGATTCTGGCCACTTGGGAGGAGAAAGACTTTCTGCAAGAGGAGTCAAAGAGGTTAATGAACACCAAGGAACACGTAGGAAAAGCGTAGGAGGGCATAGGGACAAGGTGCCATTTCCAAGCCCAGTTACCGTGAGACCGTGTGTCCCAGGATCTGCCTTTTGTAACCAATAAATCCTCCCTTTTCAGCGTAAACTACTTAAGCTAGATTTTTGCTTTTTAGGCACAAGAGCCTTGCTTGGGAAAACTGCTCTGAGGTAAGCACAGTTCATACATTTTCTATAATGAATACAACTAACCTATAAGGAAGGGTCTCTCCAGTTTTTTAAAGAGTAAACCAATGTCTGAACTGATTAAGTAGCTCAGGTTAGGTTTGAATACTTCACTGGAGGCTGCCTATCCATGCTAGTTGCAGAGTTTAAACTCAAGTTTGTTTGTCTTCAAATGTTCCACCAAAGTCATGTTACCCCCAGAGCCATGCTTTCCTGCCCGCAATGTAAACTGGGAAGTGGCTACCAGGGGGAGGTATTTCCTAGTCTCCCTTCCACCCAGAGTTATGAAGTCAGCAGTAGAATATGAGAAAAAAAATGATGATTCTTTATAGCTGGAAGTTTTAAGGAGCAAATATTCCTTCTCTATTCACATGCTCCTTGCAACTGCAAGGAGAGGATTCCTAGTACCTGGGCAGCATGGGACCCCACCCCCTGCCCCCTTACTTGATAGAGACTGCCTGGTCCTGGAATAGGAGAAAAGGTGTCCCTCATCAAAAACCTTGACCTTGGCTTGTTACAGTAGATAGAAACAAACAGTGTTTGTTATAGTAGACAGAAACAAACACTGCTTATTTCAACCTGCGGAAAGCACAGGTTTGTATGTTACGTGGCAAGCTGTACCTTAACCTAGTATACCATGCTATCTGACTTCTTTGCATCCTAATTCCTGTTGACACAAAACAACCCTCTTTGTTGTGTGCGAGATTAAATTTATAGAAAATAAGCAAAAACAGAAAACCACATCTGTCACTTTACTCTCCTTTAGAGAATGCCAGAAACCTGCAGATTCCTGAAACATTCATGTGTTAGAGAAATGAAATATTTGGGCTGAAAAATCAATTCAAAGAATGAAGACTATCTGATCAGCCATGCTAGAAATTTAGCTGTTTGGTTCCTAGTTGATTAGTTTTTATTTGATAGGAATAATGTATTCTGAAATAAATTACACACCATATTTCCAAGATAGAATTTCAATATATTTTAAACACACATTGGGAAGTGATTCAATATGCCTGAATCATCACAGGCAGGATGCTAATCTTGTAATCATGAGTTTAGATTGGAAGAAAATGGAGAGGCACTAGGAAAATAAAATAGGATAGAAGACATGTCCACACATACAGAATTATACTTATCTGATGGCAGCAAGTTTTCAGGGAAAAAAAATCATTAAAAATATGAAGTCTCTAACTTTGTGGTTTTGAATACTGCCTTTGGATGAATTATATCCTCAAAATAAATAAAAAAATCAGTTCAGAGATCTTACCATTTTAATCAAATTTGCTCAGAGAACCAAACCGAGTTTTGGTCTTTGTATCACTGACTTGAACTCACCACCTGACTGTCTTCTTCATTGTCATTGAGGACTCTGAACTTATTCTATAGGGGCCACATTAGACCCCATAAACAGAAACCCCACATACCACCATGCGCTGGTGCTTAGTCTTTGAGAGTTTTCTTCCCTTTCCCAATTCTCACTCCCTTTGAGAACTCATCCACTGCCTGGTTTAAAATTCCATCTAAATGCTAATGCCTCCCAAATTTACATCTCCAGACCACATCTGCCTGAATTCAACTCAGGATGACTCTACCTGATACATCACAGCTGGACTCTGGTCTATGCTCCTCTCACCTCAAATCCAGTATCATCCTTGACCTTTCTCTTCCTCCCACTCTTAAATACAATTGTATTAAGATGTAATTGAAATATCACAAAATTCACACTTCACAGTATATATTTCAGTACTCTAACATATTCAGAGTTGTGCGACCATCACCACTAATTTCAAAACATGTTCACTATTCCAAAAAAACCTATACGCATAAGCAGTCACGCCCTAGTCTCACTCACTCTAGCCAGTAGCAAATGCTATTCTGCCTTTTCTGGACATTTTCTATAAATTCAGAGACTTTTCTTCTTTGTTGGGAGGAGACTATCTCATTGCTGTTGTCCCACCCCAATTTGTATGTCAATTTCCTTTTCTTATAATGACAGTGATCATACTAGATTACTGTCACCCCAATGACCTCATTTAACCATATTTTCTTTAAAGTCCCTATTCCAAATAAAGTCACATTTTAAGGGAGTGGGGGGAATTCAGATACCAATATATGATTTTTAAGAAGATACAAATTCAGCCCATAACCTCTGTCAGTGAACTGTTACTGAGTGGCCAATAGCTTACTCTTACTGAGCTGGTTTATGTATCCACACCAAGTGCTGACTCTGAGGGTCCCTGTGTTCTCCTGATTGTCTGCTCTAAATTCCCACCTTCAGTACCATGTCAGTTATGGAAAGAAGGTGGATGAATCATGAAAATCTGACAAATTCATTGCAAAATCATATGAAATGATGTAAGAAGTAAATGAGTGAGATTTTCCCCCTTTTGTACAAAAGTTAGTTCATTATAAATAATATAGAGTAATGGAACTTTAGAGGTGAGCAGAACCTTAGGTATACAAAGAGGTACCAGGCAAACTAAGTAAAATAGTGATATTACTTCTTCCATGAAGGCCAGAAATGCTTAGATGCCAAGCCTTACAAAGGACATTTCTGAAAGCCCACGATGTGTCCTGCACATATGGCAAATAACCTTCAGTGGCAAGGGGCTTTGGCTTCCTCTGTGTCCCCATTCCACCCCCATTCCTGACCTCCACCTTCAACACACACATACACTTTCACAGGGTATCTGGAACCATGTGCAAGGAGGGGCCATTGTGCTATAAAGTTTATTCATCCCAACAAAAACACGGAGTATTCAGAGTTCTCTTAGGGGCCTTCCTTCCACTGCCCACACATCTTCCTTTTCCAAAGAAAACTCACAAATGCGAATACCACTCGAGCATCTGCTATTGCAGAGGCCCCCAAGCTGTAGAGAAGGAAAAAGAAAACATGAGAGGAGTACATTTTCTATCCTAAATCACACTGAATAATGCAGCAAATTGTAAAAGGACCAAGACCTTAACAGCGTTGTCCATGGACATGGAAAATATTTTGTTATCCTCAGCAGATATGTGGATGTAGATCACTGGAGCTGTGTGGCTTTTCAGCATACCTGTTGGTTTTCTAGAATGGAAACAGACCAGATGAACACCAAGCAGTTCTCTCTGCTATTTCTAAATAAAAATGCAAGACTAAACTTGGCCTGGATCTGGCAGTTCTATTCAACCTGGAGGAGGACTCCGTCTCCCCCTGAAATCATACAAGTATCTATCTCATATGATAAAAGGAAGGAAACAAATAATATCCACCTGTGTTGACACAACTGAGAATTATTTGTGGAATGAGGTCCTGGGCTCTGTTTTTTGCCCTGCTGATAATATCCCAGTAAAAGGTGTGAACATGGAATGATGCAGGTAAGGCTGGATAGATCCTAAGGTAGGTGTTACTTTAGGCAAGCTTGCAGTATTCAGGCATGGGAGTAAGGGGAGTATCTTTTAAATATAAGTTGACATTAAGGAGCATTGAGATTTCACAGAGCCCTGAGGGTCTCAGGACTGGGTGTGATGTGGGAAGGGAGACTGGGAGGAGGCTGAAGGACAGAGCCTAGTCTTTTTAGAGCCAAGTCACTGGAAAGTAAATTGTTCTCAATCACCACACAAATAAGAGTCTAAGGTAACAGACGTGGGCAGGAAATCATTTTTCTCGCTTGTTTGTTAGGCGGCTGACATTGTGCTGAGTGCCCTATATGGATTATCTCATTTGTAATCTTTACTCCTGCTCTAGGAGTGGGTGCTCCCCTTATCACCATGACAGATGAGGAAGCTGAGGCTGCAACCCCTGCTAGAGAGTGGCAGAGGAGGGAGCAGGTCCTCTGTGCTTCCCTGCTACGTAGCACAGCCCCCAGCAGCAACTTGGGGGATCTTCCAACATCAACGTCCTTATGCCTAAGCCCCCACTATCGTTGAATGGGAAGACAACTCCCCTATCTCATTCTCCTTCCACCTTCAGCATTTATCAATGGAAGTGACATTCAGAAGCCACACCTGTGTTTGAACCTTGATGTTGCCATTACTTCTAGAAAGTTAATCAGCTCCTCTGAGCTTTAGCTTCTACATTTGTAGATAGAGCTGATATGAGGACTCATAAGGCATGTGTGGCACCTCACAGGTAGGTGACAGATAAAGTGACAGCTATTTTAGTGTCAAGAAAGTATTGCTGAGCTCCTGCTTTTGAGCAGCACAGTGACAGGTTTGGGCCTTGTTCTGAGGAGTGAAGTGTGTGATTATACACGGAGCTGTTTACTACCCTGCAGTCCCAGTTTTAGGCTATCTGGATAATCTGTTTTCCTGTGCCAGTTCTGCTATGCCTTGGATAGATTCATTAACTCAGTTGGGGCTAAACAACTCCAGTGGTGAGAGAAGGTGAACTTAGGGCAGCTGAGTGAGACACATGGGTAACACACTGACAGCCAGCCCATCGAGACCTTTCATATTTCTCTGCATCTCATCTCAGGTTGTTATGGA
The DNA here is from genome assembly GCA_004024945.1 of Uropsilus gracilis. Taxonomy (NCBI): domain Eukaryota; kingdom Metazoa; phylum Chordata; class Mammalia; order Eulipotyphla; family Talpidae; genus Uropsilus; species Uropsilus gracilis. The sequence goes on from PVHY01008255.1 coordinate 58,855, forward strand.
GGAGATGGCCATCTGATCAAAGAAAACCTTTCCAAAATATGAGTGAATGATGGCTCCATGCAGTCTTCTAGTCCTTTCAAATTATAGTATTAACCTATAAATGAGTTGTTGACTAATTCCCCCTTTCCCTCCCTCTGCCCAGTGAATTCTGAGCGGTCATATAAACAGAAGTTTCTCACATTAGTGATAGAAGATCCATTTCAGACAACTTTGGACAATTCACAAATCTATTCTGGAAAGGAATGAACAATCCCCAGATCTACTTCTGTGTACCTTTTACCCTCATACCTACACAAATGGCATTGTTGGTTGGAGGGTGAAAACTTACCCAGGCAGATAAGGATTCCAGACTCTGATTATTCGATCCATTCCACCTGTCAGCAACAAGTTCTTTTTCTTACAGAATGAAAACGCCTTGACTCCTTTGCAGATATGAAACACTGTGTGATCACAATGTGCTCGCCTTTGGGGCAAACCAAGGGATGTTTGGCCTTTTCTTGCTTTGACATCTTTTCTAACATCCCTGATCTCTTTCATCTTTTGCTTGACATTTGTTGTTCCCATAGTGCACCCTAAAATATGCACAGAAAAATAAAACACGTTTCCTAACGTGAGCACGCAATTTTATGACAAGTTACTGATTAAATGTCCTAGGGTTGCTTTCACTCATGACTTGGGTTTTCTTCTTTCACTCCCAGGTGTTAAATTGTAGACAGTCTGAAGAATGAAAGTGATGTGTATAGGAAAAGTAGGAATCCCCCCTTCTCTTCCAAACACCCTCCCTCACCCTGCCTTCTCTACATAGAGGTGGAAAGGGAGGGAAGGGAGAGGAAACATGAAGGTTTTCTCCTTTTGAGGACAATTTTATTAAACTTCTACCAAGTGCCAAGAATTGCTCCAGGACCTCTCCAATCACAATCATCTTGGAGTCGCACAGAAACTCAGTGGGGGCACCTTCCAACTCAAAGGTAAGAAAACTTACACATGGAGAGATTCAGAAACTTGTCATCACAAAATGGCAGGACTAAGCCTCAAACTCATGACTGATGCCTAAACCTGGGTCTACTGAGTTGACCTATCAGTTTTGTCAACCAGCCAGCCAGCCAGCCAGCCAGCCGGTTTTATTCAACATTTATATTGATAGGTACTTTCAGTCAAAAATATGAAAGCTTATGAATCTACTGAATGATAGAATCAAAGTGTCAACATCATACAAATAGAAAAAAAATCACATAGAAACAAATAAAGACCCATTGGTTGTTTTCATTCTTTCTTATTTGTTTGTTTGTTTGTTTTTCTCTATACCCATCATATAAGTGAGACCATCCTGTATTTCTCTTTTTCTTTTTGACTTATTTCTGCTAATATGAGTCTTTCTAGTTCCATCCACGTTGCTGCAAATGACATGTGTTTGTCGTCCTTGATGGATGTGTAGTATTCCATTGTGTATGTGTACCACATTTTTTTTAGCCAATCATCTGTTTTGGGGCATTTGGTTTGTTTCCAAATCTTGGCAACTGTAAACAGGGTTGCAATGAACATGCGCGTACAGGTGTCCTTTTGAATTAATGTTTTCATGTCCTCTGGGTAGATTCCTAGTAGTGAGATTGCTGGGTCAAATGGTAAGTCCACTTTCAATTGTTTGAGGGTCCTCCACACAGTCTTCCATAGTGGCTGGACCAGGTTGCACTCCCACCAGCAGTGTAAGAGAGTTCTTTTTTCTCCACATCCGTGCCAACATTTGTTGTCTGTTTTATTTATATGGGCCATTCTTACCGGTGTAAGATGGTATCTCAGTGTGATTTTAATTTGCATTTCCCTGATTATTAGTGATGTGGAGCATTTTTTCATATGCCTGTTAGCCATTTGTATCTCCTCTTTGGTGAAGTGTCTTTTTAGTTCTTCTCCCCATTTTTTGACTGGGTTTTTTTTTTGCTTTGTTTTTGAGCTGTAGGAACTCTTTGTGGAATTTGTTATCAGACCCTTGTCACTTGTCTGGAGGGTGAAAATTTTCTCCCAGTTGGTTGGGTTTCTTTTTGTTTTGTTTATTGTCCCTTTTGCTGAACAGAAACTTGGAGGAGAGAGGAGGAAGGGGAAGAAAGTGGGGGAGGTTAACTATCAGGATAGTTAACAAATGTTAGTGAAGTGGGAAAGCCCCAGGGTACACAGTAATGGACTAATGTAATCTAAGTATAAATATATATATGCAAATTTAAAAAATTTAAATTAAATTTTTTAAAAAAAGAGAAAAAAACAGGACAGGGCTATTAGGGAATGGAAAAAGAAAAAGAGAGCCATCTGCATAGAGTCAGGCAGGCAGGAGAGCTGCTTTTCCCCAGCATGGAAATTGTAGATTCCTTTTTTTTTCTTAATTAATTAATTTGTTTATATATGTGTTTCACATCTATGTATTCCCTGGGGACCACAAACCACCTTCTTCCCCTCCCTTACCACTCCCTCCCATCTCCACCCCTCCTAATTCCCCACATACTCATTCCTTTTATGGAAATTTCATGTACATGTCTACAGCCTAAATTGTCAACCGGAATAAACTTTATAATAATAATAATAATAATAAAAGAAATAAAAGAAACAAATAAAGAGCCTTTCTTGTAGGAATTACATACTGGTCTCTCTGGAAGATGGTAAAGAAAATTCTCACCCTTGCCTCCCCCATTCACTCCTTCTGGCCTACCCTGGCCTCTTACCTTTGCCTAGTTCATGGGGCTTATAGGCCTTGGAGGAAGAATGTGGAAGACCATTTAATCTTCACCTACCTTCCCCTCTCTTCCAAATAATAATTCTCTTTCAGCATTTCTGACTTCAGCAATGGATTGAAGAGTAACTGATTTTGTGTGGGGGCTGTGCCTGCTCTGACATATTACAAATTTAACTATTTTCCCAGAATCTGTTACTCAAAAGTTTATCCAAAGTGAGTGCATGCCTTTTGGAGAGTGGTACTACTATGCTTAGCAGGCCCCCTTGAAGTAGGATTTGATTCTTTGAGAGAAGGGGAAAAATCTCTCTTTTCATTGGAAACCTCTAGAATTTGAAATGTTGGTACCCAGTTTCAAAACATGTTCTAAAACTGTCGATGACTACCTGAGCTACAGCTGCATCTTTGGACCTCTGGTTTGGGGCATGTCACTGTGGTAGAGAACAGGGAAGTGTCTGGAGGCACCAGGGAGCACTCGTATTTTTGCTTCTCCTGAGCTCTTCTGAGTCAGGTGGCTGTCTTCATCCTGTGAAGCCTTGTAGAGCATGCAATCATTTGTGACTGAGCAGGCTATGTGATTGCAGTCTGAGTCTCAGATTGCAGTCTGAGTCCCAGGACACCTCTGGCCAGTTTATTGGCAAGTGAGTTGAAGTGACTTCATCCTCCATGTCTTCCATCCATAGTCCAGAGGACTGAGCCTGAGGGTGGCTAGCTTCTCTCTCTCTCTCTCTCTCTATATATATATATATATGTATATCTTCCCCCTCTCCTTTTTTATGCAGCAGGAAAGTAAACAGCCTTGATCTTGCAGGTCTTTCATCTCCAGGCAGAGAGGAGGGGAGGGTAAGTGCTTAGTGTAGATAATTACTCAAGAAGGCAGAGTGAGCCTGTGTATCTGGGAGAACACTTGAATTGTCAAAGCAATGCAGCAAACCCTCCTCAAACACCAGTTTGACATTTTCACCCTTCTTGTTATGAACAGAGATCTGAAACTTCTAAGCAGGTGTGTCACTTTATTTTTATTTTTGAAATAAAGGAGAGCAGCCAGTTGATTTGCATGATCTCTAGCAGTTCTTTTTCAACAGAGCCAGACAGAGATTCATGTTTAAATG
>PVHY01008256.1:9838-47240 GCA_004024945.1 Uropsilus gracilis
AAAAAAAAAAAAAAAAAAAAAAAAAAAAAAAAAAAAAAAAAAAAAAAAAAAAAAAAAAAACTTGGAAAAACAAGTTATAAAGTAATCCTAAATCCTTCTTAAGGGCTTATTACCTTTCTGTCTTGCTTATGCCCCTTTCAGCAGTGATTAAATAAATCTACCTGTTCTGTTCTCCACTCTGACTGTGATGAATTCTTAAACCCCCATACCTCTAGCCTCACCCCCCATATTAGTCAGCCACAATGGTCTTGAGAATGATAATTTTTGAAAGATACAGAGTATAAAAATATCATCTGAGAACTTCTGGCAGGAGATTAAGGGAGATGTAGGCTTGTAGACAATGTGATTAGAGAGGCTGATAAATCTGTTTGAGCTATAATTAGGGACTAAGTGTGTGATAGATTTGGGAGATGTTGAATAGATGAAAAGTCTAGGAATTCTCTCTTGAGCAATGGGGTAACTAACTCACTGAGATAGGAGATATATCAAGCAGTCAAAAACTTTATTATACAAATTGGAATACTTTTAAGAGTAAAGGGGAAACCCAGGACATATGAACAGCCAAGAGAGGCAGGAATAGAAGCAGAATCAAGTTTGGCAAGGGTGGGAAGAGTTGGGAATAGACACAAAACCTTCCTTTATGGACATACAATGTTTCATGGTTGTGTGACAACCAAAATTAGATAGCTAATATGTTAGAGGACATAGGATTCAGATTATGAAAAGTGGTTTAAACATTAATTTGTTCTCTAGGAAGTAGCCAAAATCACATGTAGATGGACCCTAAGATGTTTATAGACTGAAATAAAGACTAAATTGAACACTTGTCACTTTTTTATAAAGTCTTAGTTTGTAGGCCTTGGTAGTTCATTCAATTATATGTGTTATATAGTGAGAGTTACCACCAGGTAATAACAGTGCCACTTGGAAAATTCAGTACAGTGGTTCACTGGAGTCTGGGAAGATATGATTGTACCAGCTTGGTACAAAGGACATTTTTTATGTGTGTGTATGAATTCCAAACATATTTCATCTTAAACTTGCCTGAATCAGGTTAGCTTGCATATGTAATGATGAGAGTGGATACGTAAGTTGTGCTTACTTTGACCCAGGCAGTGTTATAGGTGTTTTATGTACATCAACTCACTTTATACTCAGACCTTCTCTATGGTGGCAGACTACACTTTACCTATTCTGAACGAGGAAGACAAAGTCTGAGGAATTAGTAACTTTAACATAGTCAAACCTGATAAATTAAAGAAGTGGGGCTGGAATTTGATGATCTGACTTCTGAGCCTAAGCCTCACGATCCTCTATGGTAATTCTGCAGTTTTCTTACTGTGTTGGAGTTCAGTTTTCTTTCACTTGGTTTTCTATTCTCCCTAGTCCTGGTTTAGCCCAACCCAGTCTGTCCTGCCATTATAGGAAGAATTTATTTTTGACCATCAAGTGCCTTATCTGGTTTTCTATTTATTCAAAGTGAAAACAGGGGAAAGAACATAAGCATGCACTGATCCATCTTTATTCCTTACCTCTCAGCTCTGACAACCAGACTGTGTTTTCTGACTTAGCTCCAGTAGAGGCAATTCTTATTCTGAGCGCAGATTTTTCTGCTGGTTCCATGGACTTCAAAGATCCAGCTGGCCTCCTGCTACCCAACACTTATCCCCAGCAGTCACATATCCTAGTTCTTATGATGAGACTGTCCCTGGCTCAAGTCATAATTAGAAAGGACGTTGTTCCTGAACTTGAGGTTTCTAAGCAACAGATCCAGAGCCAAATGAATGTCATTGGATGCACATCTTGTCCTTTTGCCATGCACCCAGGGCTTATTAAAGAGGCTTTTGGCCACTTCTCCACATGTCCATCTGCTAAGGTGGCAGCATGCCCTCCTGTTCTGTATTTGGATGCTTGCCCATGGCAATGGCTTTCAGGACATGACAGATGCCCGCAGATCAACACAGTTGCTAGGTCTTTTCTTGCTATGTCTCCTCTGGCAGCCATAGATCTTGTAAGACAAATTGCACAGTATTAAATGGCATCCAGCAAACAGCATGGGTCTTGGAAATTGGGTTTAGCATGGCAGGTGCTATGAAGAGTTGTTTTACTACATGTTAAACTTGGAGTGTCAGAATCCTCCAGATAGGTGGTGACAGAACATCAGGTCTATGCTAGAGATCATGAGGAAGGCCCGGACTGCAAGAAGTGCCCAGTGATCATGAAACCTCAGACAAACGCAGACCATGGACCAACAGGTATACTGTGAAACGTTTCCAATATGGACATCTTACCAGAAACAGAATACAAGGGTGAGAGAAGTCTGTGTAATGAACTTGTTGGTCTTTCTAATAGAAAAGAAACATGTAGTATCTGAAAATCTCATTTTTTTTGTCTGAAACCTATAAGAAATATTTCCAGCAGTCTCAGCTCTAGGTATTTGAGACTCAGACAGGAACACTTGGGTATATAGCTTGTCAACTTCCTTATTTTATTCTAAGTTATAGAAGTGATCAGAATGGGGTGCAGAAAATACAACATCGTTGGATTCTCTTTACTTAGGAACACCAGGCACTCTACTTAAGTATAGAATAGGAATAAGCATGGCTGATTTTGTAATCAAGATTTTATTATTCTGATATAGTTTTAATTATATCAGTTTATACATTTACAAATTTATTAGGGACACTATAGGTAGACATATTTTAAGAGTATAATTTGGTGAAATGATGCAGCATTATATTGATTTGGGATATTTATTACTTTAATGAGCTCTAGCAAGGTTTAAGAATAAAGATGTGTCATCATCTTTGAGGATCTAATACATGATGGATATTTTGTATACAAATACCATTTATTCTTCACAACAACTTTGTGAAATGAATGTCCTACATCAGTAATAACAGTAATGTGTAATTATAAATGATGATTAATAAAATTAATTCCAGTAACCTGAAGTTCTTTTTTGATGTTATTGAGAAATTTTGAATGCTGAAATACTTACACTTGGTTGCTAGAAATAATAATGGGATTTAGCTAAATGTATGAGGAATGTCAGGAAAATTTGTTTTAAAGCTCTGACTTAGTAAAGATAAATATACTTTATAGGTTTCTAAAGGAAAGAAAAGTTCTATATTAAGTATATTTGAATATAGGTTGGATTATGAGATTTATATTGGCAAAGATTGCTTCTATCTTACTATAGTAAGTCACAGAGTCTACCATAGGAATTTAAAGTTGAATTTGCTGAATGAATAATTGATGAATGGTGAGATCAGACATAACTGATAAATCTCCAAATTATTTGTTGTAAATATAATATTACACACACAACATACTTTTTCTTAGGTGAAGGTTCTGAGAATTTGAGAAGTCCACTCAGAAGACAAGATAATTAGAATCTGTCCGAGAGAACAAAATTTTCAGTCAATACTGTGAGAGTGAGGACTGAGAGCAAGAATTTCATTATCCTTCAAATGATTCAATTATCCTTCAAATGTGTGCTATGGGGTTAATATGAGAGGATACCAGTTTATGTGACTCTAGGTTATCCTAAAGATGCCCTGACAATAACATAAAAGGTCTTAAAATGTTCTAAAAAAGGAATAGCCAACTGAAAATTTGTCTTAAGTTCTGCAAAGTTCAGAAAATAGACAAAGATGTGGACAAGTGAGTACTACATGGCCTTATCATCACTTGCCATATTCTTCAGACCCTCAGAGGAAAGCAATGCCCAGAAGGTATGTAGTAAGTGTTTAGTGAAAGCAAATTGATCAAGGAAATGAGCATGAACATATAATTACCTAAGTTTCTCTGGAGGTTCTGATGTCTCAGAGACACTAGCAGCACCTGTTGTGTGGTAGGAAATTACTGAAGAGAGTGACTTACTAAATCAACTCATAGATTGTGACTAGGAGCTTTTCATTTTTAAAGGCTAAGATGAAGCAAAATCAAATTAAATGATAGATGTCAGAAAAGAATTCGTTTTCTGTGAAATGGTGACATTTATTTCTCTGCTTCTTATCTGGCTCTTTGATATTGCATTCAGGTTTCCATTAGCTTCTTGTTTTATTACTGATTTTTAAATGGTAACATTATAGATGACATTTTCCTATAAGAACGCTTCCTGCCATTAGAAAATGTAACTAATCATGCAACATCTTCCAAGTTGTTCAGATAATGTTTTCCCAAGTTATTTACATTTTTTCTCAATAAATAATGGAACGGTTTTAATGAAATTGCTTTATTTCTTAATAGTGAAGATTTTTAAGTTGTGATAAATGCCCTTTTACTTATTCACAGTACACTGTAACCTCCAAATAACTGATAGTCACCAAGAACCCAAAGGATCTGAGTCAATCACTTAAAGTATGGAGCTAAGATAAAAGTAGGAAACTTGTTTCCTATTTGAAAAGGATGTATAACTAAGATTGAATGGGATGGAGAAGGGTTCTAAAACTATTTCTGTTAGTGTACCTGAATTAATCTACTTAACTGCCCTACTGAGAAGTTAATTTCATCCTCTCTGCCCTATCATTATTCACCTGGATTATCCAATTACTGACCATCCTTTAGCACTGAGTTCAGTTCCTCATGACAGCAAGACACTTTCAGTCCTCAATACTATCTATGATATATCAGTTTCCCACTCATTGTTTATCAAATATTTATGGGGAAGCCATTACCTTATATTTACAGTTTAATATTATAAGCAACTGCTCAGTGAGGGGTGGGGAAGGGGCAAAGAGTGTTGGTTTACTGTGGTTCCTTTCACAACTTCTTTTCAAAAAGCAAATTTAGTATTTGATAAAATAATGTTAACATAAATGGGAATGTTTTTGAAAACAGTGCTGCTATTGAAGAATTGATGGAGGAATCAAGTATCCCTATTTTGACATCACTTTTATCATGTTAAAACTTGTTTGAAGAAGGCATGAGCTCTTGTATTCAAAAGGATCACATGAAATTATTTTCATAGGTAGAAACAATGCAGATGGGAAGGTCTTTTTTGGTTTTTAACAATCAGCTATGAAACACAAATGTCAGAAAACTCTTCAGTATTGGCCAACCATCAAATTTTAAATGATGTGTAAATTTTGCTTTGGAGGATACATATTGTTACTTTGACATATAGCAGATGGAATGTTGATATGAGAGCTTGTGCAAGTTTTTATGCAGTGAATCCTTGCTGTGAGTAAAACAAAAAGGGTGGTATAACCTGGAAATACCTTACAGGAACATAAGGGACTTCTGTAATGTGAAAGAAGTAATGTAGTTAAATGTACTACTCAATCACTGACAGCACTGAAAAGGCTTGTGAAAAAAAAGGAAATGCCTGTGAATAAAAATGTAATTTTCAAGTTAGAATGCAATCCTAGAAATTGAAGTGTGTATAATAATATAAAATATTGAAATTCATTATCTTTGTATGCAGGGAGAGTTTTTATGACACAGAAAATTTCACTTTAGAAGGAGTGTGGACATTCAGGACAAAAGTGTTAGGTTGTATCCCTTTGAGGCCTCTGATTGTTGCTCCATTCCATGGTTTTCAGAGCTCTTGTCAGTGAATAATTTTGAGTATAAGAAAGTCAAAGGCTGGACAGGGTTCAACAGCACAAATTTATAGTGCTTATTCATTTATTCATTCAAGAAATACATTGATGAACTCAGCATAGCAACATAGAACACAGTGTAAATTTCAGTATTATAGTGTCCAGAGGAAAATGAAGATAAGTATCAAGTGTTCTGCTATAAATACAGTAACAAGAGTCAAGTCCATGATTCCATGTCATTAGCAGAAGGGTACCTGACCAGAAAAGTAGAATGGTGGTTGTCAGAAAAATCTTACAAGTGAGAAACTTAAAAGGATACCAAGGAGAAGATGTTAGTAGGAAAGAATGAAAGGTTTGAATGCAGTTTGGAAATTTTCTAACTGAGCAATGGAATATTTGAGACAAGAGAAAATTAAAATATCTTTCATATTAGACCACAGTCCCATTATATCCTCTAGAGATAGCAATCACTTTTAATACCTAGAGTATGATACACAGGTATGATTAAGCAGAGTGATTAAGAACATGACTCTCATGTATCAGTAACTGGATGCAAATTAGTAATGTCACAAATGTGGGTATTTGTGTGAACCCAGATCTCTTTCTGTCTGGTTTTTCATAAATAAAGTGATAATGCTGGATGACTCATAATTCTTGCCATTAGGCACACATTGGCATTGAGAAAAACGTCAGCTCTTCTCCCCATGTGCCTGCTTCTTCTGAGCCTGTGAATGGTGGTGATAGATGGGTTCTTCCTTTGTACAAAGGTTAGTCAAACATAGGAATTGGAAGGAGTGTAAGATGGATTCTTAGTATGGATTTATTTTGATGTACATAGTCACAATAAGATGACAATACAGGGAAATGAAATTTATGAGACCAAGCACCAGTGAACATGTGCAGTTATAGAAACTATAATCGGATGTGGGAGCTTTCTTGGAAGTGCTCAGAACACATGACAGGTTCACTTTCAACAGGTATGGGAGGATGATATATGGTTTAATGTCTGTGAAATGTATTAAAAACATGTATCTAGGATGCTGCCACATCTCAACTGCACTCAATGTTCTTTAGCAATAATTAATTATTCCATGAGTGAAATAGTCTCTAGGTAATTTTAATCTTTGTGAATCCCCTTCTAAAATACTGTTTAAGCAATGTGTTATCACTGTAAGAAGAAAGGAGGAAAAAGGAATCAATAAATAGGAGCAAAGAATAATGAATCAAAAGTGGCACAATTGGATGAGAGAAGTTCAAAATAAAAGGCGCTAGACAACTGCCAAGCCTGAGTAAGAAAGGGCAGAGATTTACATTTATGAGGTTTGTACAAAACCTATCAGACAAATTAAAACTACAAATTTTAATTGGAGTTAATTGGATTGGATAGTTGAATGAAAGAAGTGTGGGAGAAAAAACTCTTCCCTCTTTAGTCTTCCATCAAACACACTAATGGATAATGAAACATGTACATTTAATAAAGTCAGAGCTTTCACTTTCCTCTCTGAATTCTCGAGTGTTAGAGCCACAGAGTTTTTGGATCCAACAACTGATAGCATCATTTTATAGATAGGGACAATAAGATAAAAGCATATAAGGTAAAAGACTGATAATTACATAGTCAGGGTCACCCACAGTGTCAATCAAGGGAAAACCTATTTCGAGGTTCCCAAATAGAAACTTCTACAAGTACACACCATTGCAGGTAAAGGACAGGTCATCCCAAGAAGAAGGAGAAATGAACTTTAGGTCAAGGACATTTTTTAATGAGGTGTATCAAGATATAACTGTTATTATTTACATAATTAAATAAATCTACATATTAAAATAGCAATTTGGCATTCATTGTATGTGGTGCAAATGAAAAATGGTTTTTGAGAGAGACGGTTTTTGATGTAAAAGCTACCATGAGGTACAGCTTGCTTTTATGTCTAAAGTGACATTAACTTTGTGTTTGCTATCTGTGAAGAATAGCTTGTGTTGAACAAGTATAAAGACTAAAAGTGATTTACTTTTTCTGTTTTGGTGTAAATGAAAAGTAATTATTTTGACAAAGATGTGAATGAAATTTAATAAAGGAAAAGGAAGATTTTAAAATTAAATGGCATTCAAACTATTAGATTAACAATTCTATGGAAAAAATTACCTTTGAACCTAATTCACACCATATGTGTCACGGACCAGCCGTGCAAGGAAGACCGCTAAGTACAGGCTTCAGGTAGACAGGAAAAACTCAGGCAGGTGAATGATGATCTCAGACACGAACTCAGTGAGCAATGAAATCTGCTGGTTTATTTTAAGTTTTCAGGCCGCTTTTTATATTGTTTAAACGAGCTACTTCAACATTCCATGAGGAGGGGCATCTCATGAGTACGTGAGTGCATTATCTCAGTGAGAGACAGGAATGAGCGCGTGAGGGCAATATCATGAGCGCGTGAGGGCAATATCATGAGCGCATGAGGGCAATATCATTGGAAGACAGAAATCAATATCTTAACAGAAAATAGATTATCATTAGATACTACTAAACATTCCTAAGCAATCATTTTTAGGGAATCAGGATAACTAAATTGGTTACAGGTCACCTAAGGTTATTCCTTGGCTGTAAAACTTACCTAGTTTATCAAGTTTTCCTTGCCTCGAGCTCTTTCTAGTATCTCAATGATTTTTCACAGAGAATTTAATTAAATAAAGAATCTGACGACTGGGCCCCCATATTTTTCTTAATAATGATGCAGTTCATGACTTCAGCACTCCTACACCTGGGGTCTGGGGAGCTACGCCCTTAGGGTCCCCTGATTTCTCAGGTCAGCTCCCAGTTTGTTCCTCCTGCTGGGGGGCAAAGAGCTTAACTTGTAAAAGGTTTAGATTACAAGTTTCTCATCTCTGAGATGGGCTCCCATACATATGCAAAATTTAGTTTATCATATATCAGACATCTAAACATGAGGATTAGAGAAGAACATAAGTGCATGTCTTTGTGATCTTACTGTTAGATAAAGATATTAAGTAAATAACCTTGGACTTCATCAAAATTAAAAACAATTGCTCAGTAAAAAGCACTAATTAAGACAAGGAAAAGACAAATGATAGACTGGAATATTCACAATATAATTAATAACATATGTTTCTGACACCATACTCATATCCTGAATATATATAGGACTCTTACAGAGCAATAAGAAAAAAAAATCCTTAAACCCATAGCTGAAGGCTTATATGTTGCAAAAAAATTTCCAAATCATTTCTAAACTTATGAAGAAGATATTGAATACAATTCTCATGAAAGAAATGCAAAATGAGAACCACAGCATATTACACTAAAACTAAAAATTAAAAACAAAACAACAAAAGCCCAAGCAAAAACTGATACCTAATGTTAGAACAACTTAAACTATTACACGTGACTCATAAAGCTGTAAAATAGCTTTAATATTTTGGAAAACCATCTGGAAATTTTTACAAAGCCAAATATATACCACCCTATGGCCATCCATCCCACTCCTATAATACACTCCTATAATTTTGAGGAAAAATATGGACAAAAAGACATAAAATCTATGTCCTGGCCTTATCTTCACTAGTCCAAAGATTAAAACAACCTGAATGTTTCAACAAAAATACAAATACACAAAGTAAAGAAAATTAAGCCACAATCTGGATGAATATTAAAACCAATATTTTGAACAAAAATAAGTCAAACACAAAAGAATATATACTATACTTATTTGAAATTCAAGGATAGGTATTGAGAAACAGGATAATGACCCTGGCCCTTTGGTAGATGTCATATCAACACAGATGCATATGAGAATTTTCTGGAAGATCAACATGATTGTCACCATGTGGCACCTAAACAAAAATTCATAGAACAGTGTACACACTAGTCCATAAGGTCTATTTTTCCATTAGCTTTTAATTATAGCTCAATTAAAAATTTAAGAAGAAATAATCAGATGGAAAATTTGAAATGTCATGGCAGAGATCATGGCAAATCTTTGGCTTTCCTTCCTCACTAGAAGCCTGAAGTCTTTATGCTCTCTGTCTTTCTCTCCCACCTTCTTTTCCTTTTCCTACTGATGCTACCTCCTCTTTTCTCACTGGCCCCACACCCCCATCTTCCCCATCTTATCTTTCTAAGATGCCTATTTTAGTGATTTTTTTTGTTCATTGTCTGTGAACTCAATTTATGAAAAAAGTATAATTCTAGGCTGGTTCACTGTACAATTTTATAGCCAAACAAGAACACTACTGAAAATATAAGGACACTGTAAATGTGATTTGTGTGTGTGTGTATATATATATATAAAATATAAATATAGTAGAAATTATAACAGAGATTTGTTTAAACAAATTGCTATTATTATCCTTAAAACTATTTTAATATTACATTTGAAATACATAAAAACATAATATATTTCTGAAAGATGAAACAAATGAGTAAATATCACTTAATCATTTGTTATGTTTACTGGACATCAAAAAATGACACAAGCACAGTGTGGCTGATGTTGTGCATTGGAAAATATAGAGGCATCTTAAATATCAGGAAAACATAGGTCCTCCTTTGGGTTTCACTATTTATTTTCAATTGGAGGATTTGATAACTTCAACTTTATTTAAAAAAAAAAAAGCACAGACAACCCTGTATTTACCAAACTATTTAAGTAGGAAGCAAGATTCTAGATGAGAATTGTTAGTCCTCATCAATCGTTGCTTAAAAGGATGTTACTAGAAACACTTTCAGAGTTGCTTACCCTTAAATAATAATGCAGTACATTTTCATTTTGAGAAACAAAATAAAGGATTCCTCAGAAAGACTTGCATAAAAAGATAACAAGCAAAACAATTATTTTTAGTACAGTTTCACTTACTTTAATTCTTTACAATTAATATATTATTCTAGAAATATTTTTGTATTTTTAAATATTATTCTAATATATTAGATATTATTCTAATATTTGATATTATTCTTAAAAATAACTTAATATAATCTGTGTTTTAAAGTTTTAGAAAGACTGCCTATGTTCTTCTGATTAATAAATTTAAAAGTGTCAAGATCTTTAAATGATTTCTTTTTGGTAGACCATATTTTTAATTAAAAATGGTCTTTTTACTGTGCAGACTTAGTGTACATTGTTCCCAATGAAATATATTCTCGTTTCTAATGTTTGCTTTGTGCTGAAATATATAGATATTTTGGCTCAAATATTTTCACTGTTCTCTGTATATCTTTATTCATATTACTTTTGTGTTCACATATTTTTAAAAACAAAGTTAATCTATTTGTGTCTATTTATGAATTATTTTGTGTTTATTTATGAATTAGTTATGAATTAGTTCTACTTATAAATTAGTTTTGCAAGTTTGATCAGAGTGAGATGTGGTAGCATGGTGGGCTCAGCTCGATTTCAGTTTGATAGAAATTATGGTATTTAAGCTTGAGGTAGGATATGATAAATGTTAACAAACATGGTAAATGTTAACAATAAGTACAATGACAGAATAACTTGTTGATTGAGACCCTACAATGGTCAGAAACTCCTGGACTCAGGTGTGCTGCCTTTCACCATGAGGTCTCCCCAAAGGTCAGCTATTCCCAAAGAGGTCTAATGGTTGCAACTGCTGGACAAAATTTGCACTAATTTCTCCATGACACAGTTGAGAGATTTGAAAATAAGGGAGAAATAAGATGCTATTAACAGAAAAAAATGGAAATTAAAACCCAGATCTATTTTACTTCAAAACACACTTTGTGCTATGTCTCTCTAAGTTCTACCTTGCTTTCATATAGAATTCAACTGCTTAAGCCTTATGGTTTGAAAGAAACCCCTAGCTGAGCTGTTCATTCCAGTATTTTTATCCTCTCCTCAAGTTTGACCTTTAAATTGACCCATGTCGGATTCAAAACATTTGAGTCACTTGACTATACGAGTCATGTTTGCTCAGTCTTTTAGAATCTAGGTCTGTTTCACACTCTCTCCATCATGAAGTTACTCACTGCAGCCTTGACTTCCTGTTGGCCTCTGGGATGTACTGTCAGGTTCTTGTTTCACTACTGAACTCCATTACTTTGGGTTCTGAGTCATAGAAATTCAAGTCTTCTCCTCAAATTCTGGGGTTTAAAATTATTCCTAAAGGTAAAATTGAACCCTAAATATTGAGCCCTGTATAGCCCCAGTAAGAAAATTCCTGAGCAACTTTGAAATACATGATACAGTATTATCTTTATCTAGCATGTCAAAGCTGTAAGTCTATAACTGAAAGTCTATACTCACTAAAAGAATAAATCTTAAAAGTTTCAATCACAAGAAAAAATATAACAATGTGAGGTGATGGATGTTAGCTAAATCTACTGCCATCTTTTCAGTATTTATATGTATATGTGTACATATGTATGTATATATATACATATATACATATACATACATATGTGTATGCACACAAATACCAAATCATGCTTTAAGTTAAGTGTAGTTCTATAAAATTCAGGGAAATACAATTATCTCCCCCTGTTAACAGAAAAATCACCTTCAAAAGATAAAGCAATTCTTAACATATCCATAGTTTAATTTTTTTAAATTTTCATTTAAATTTTTAAATTTTATTGTTTTGATTGCACATTTATATCTATATATTTTACATCTTGATCTATCCCAAGTTCTCCTATCATCTTTTACCCTCAAACCATATTAATCTCTTGTGCCCATCCTTCCCCCAATTTTACCTTTCTTCCCATCTCTTGCTCTATTCTTTTAAATCTTCCTTGTCCTTTAGTTTGTTTTGCCTGTATCCTGCATATAGGTGAGATCATCCAGTATTTATCTTTCTGGTTTACTTTTGCTTACATGACTCCTTCTAGGTCCATCCATGTTATCACAAATGCATCAAATTTGTCTTTTTTGATTGATAAATAATATTCCATTGAAAATAGATCATAAATTTCTGAACCATTTGTCTGCTTTATGGCATCTCGGTTATTTCCGTATTTTGGCTATTGTAAACAGTGCTGCAATTAACACCCAAGTACAGGTGTCCTTTTGAATACTGTTTTTGTTTTCTTAGGGTACATTCCCTGAAGTGGGATTTCTGGATCAAATGTTAATCCATTTTTAGAAGTTTGAGGGTCCTCCACACTGCTTTCCATAGTGACTGGACCAGTTTGCAATTGCACCAGCAGTGTAAATGTGTTCCTTTCTCTCCACATCCACACCAGCACTTGTTGTTGCCCCCGACCCTCCCCTTTTTTTTTTTTTTTTTTTTTGATACAGGCCATTTTTACCCTTGAGGTGGTATCTCATTGTGGTTTTTATTCATATTTTCCTGGTGACAAGTGATGTTAAACATTTTTTTTTCATATGTCTATTGGCTATATCCACAGTTTTAAACTTGATTTCAACTTTCTCCTACTTTTGTAATGTTTGATCTCTTGCTTCATAGCTTCATTTCTGATTTCTTATTTTAACTTTGGATATGGGGCTCAGACTATTTGACTGCACATGACTGAGGCTTCCCTTTGATCAAATTATTTTCTTATTGAAACCCCAATAAATTATCAACCTATGGGTAGCTCATTCACAGAATTTGCAGCCTCACAGATTCAGTAATCCTGAGTAAATGTAACATGATTCAAATTTCATAGTTCTAATTAAGAGAATATACATAATTCTTTGAGTTGAATATCAAGAAAATTAAGATTCTAATACTACCTGGCTCCAAATAGCTTCACCTCAGTTATATTTGCCTGCAACTAATGGCCTGAGGAAAATGTACTTATAAAGAACAAGGAGGGGGTTGATGCTGGGTCTTGTCTGTGTGCACATAAAGAAAATTAATGAAACTATAAACTTTTAGAGCTGATGACCTGGCAGCCTGAAGATAGAATTCAGTCTCTTCAAAGACTGAGTAATGGTATTATTAAACAACATCTGGTAGAGACTTTAAAATTCCGTATCCAGTTTTTGGTCCTCAATAACTATGGAGAAAAGATATTTTTTTCTTTCAGAAATATAAAGATGAACAACCGCTTTGTTCACCACAGAGGCATATCTGGTGGGCTGAGCAACAGAGAGACGGGAGGAAAAACCAGCATCATGTAGACAGATGTTAATTGCCCAAGTGAAAGATTTTAACTTCATCATTGCCATTTCTCTGCTTATGTGTTAAAAACAATTACATTATAAAGTTTTTTTAAATAAAAAAACCTACATTCTTAAATAATCAACTGTAATTTATTTTTTCTTTTCACCATTTACTAACAGTATCACTTGCATATCCTTTGTCACAATATAATGGTTCAATCTTAGACAAGAGTTGCAATCTGTTTGAATTCATATTTAATTGTATATGCTCAGAAGATTGAATACAAGTAGGCATTCTAACCTTGGAATTGTTAGAATTTGGGGGTGGGTGATTGTTTTTGGGATAAGTGTTATGCATTGTAGGAAGTTTAACAGCATCTCCAATTTCTATCCACTAGAAGATGATGGTAGATGATGGTAGCTCATCCACTCTTCATTTGTAGAGGCCAAAAATATCTCCAGGTCTTGCCACATGTCCTTACAAAAAAAAATAGCACTAAAGTGCCTTTAAGTTCTTCCAGCATATATCTTCTGTTACCTGAAGAGATATGCTTGCTATTTCAATAGGTAAAAGCAATTCCTAGAGGTATAATTCATGAGGATTAGGAGAAATGGTGACCTGAGTATAGAATTAAAAACTTAAGTTTCTCTGGAAAATACATATTTGGGCATTTGAAATGAATGTTTTTATTTTAATTTACAAAGTAATGTCATTCACTATTAACTAAACTTTAAGAAAATAGCATAAAGAAAAAAGTCTATCCTATCCAAATAATGAAGGAAAAATCACTATCATATTCTGGTACATTTCTTTAGAAACTCTTCTAAGAATGACTAAATTCTTTAATAAAGAAGCTGCCATCATATTTATTGGGATTTTTGAGTTTGCTGGTAAATTTGTCTGAGAAAATGACTTTTATAGAGTGATTCTTTGTGCAGTATTACATGTAACTACCATTGTACAGGATAATAATTTAAAATGAGATTGCTTACTTTTAAGTTTCATTATGATATGTTTAAAGGAATTCTAAATACTTTTATTTTATCATAGATTCAGTGCTGTTTTGGGCTTAATATGGTAGAATATTCCCTGGTATCATCACTGTTTCAATGAATCGGTTATATTTCTTTAAAGTCTCCTAGGATATCTCTCCTGGTTTTTTAAAAAATTCACTTGATTTTCTATTTTGATTTCCTGACTGTTCAATTAAGCCAGTGGCATAGTTTTTAGTTCTTGTATATTTGAGAATGACTTTTCCCTGTTATTAATGTGTAAGAGATAAGTTGGCTGAATATAATCTCTAAAGATCACATTATAACCCTTCTCAAACCTTTAAGTTATTTCATTGTTTCCTTACATTAAGCATGTAAGATGAAATTTGAAGTATGTTTATTTTTTCTTTAGAATAACTATTATTTTTTCTTCATAAAGACTTGGACGATTTTTTCATTATTCACCTAAACCAGAGAATTTTCCCTGAGATAAATTTAGTTATTTGCTGCACATTATTAATCTTTCCTGCAATATTGAGTTCTCTATACTTAAATTTGCTATTTATTTAAGCTGAAGAACACTTTTTTCAGTTATATAGAGAATTTTAATCATTTTATTTTGCTCAATATAGAGGAATTTCTTCCTCTAAAACATTGTTCTAATTAGCTAGTCTGTTGGATGGAAGTGAGTCTGTTGGGTGGAAGTGGCCATACTTGTCAGTTTGTTCAGGTCAATCCTGTTCTGTGAGTTGTTCCAGTATAAATATCAATTAAAGTGTGATATTTTAATTAGTTAATTAATTAGCTTAACTATTAATATTGTCTTTCAAAAACATCCAGTTGTTCTATATCCTTTCCTATTGACTTCTTCTCCCAGGTTGAATGTTTCCCTACAATCCATAGGTGAAGAATCTCTCTGCTCTTCTTACTCTGCAAGGCAGGAAATGAACCATTGAGGATAATGTGGGAGCATGTTGATGACCACTTGAAGGAGAGAAAAAAGATAATTACCCCTTGGTCTCTTCCACTTTGAGCCACCCTTTCCCCTCAGAGTAGGCTAAAGCCCCTTAACTGTTCAGCATATCTTTCCCATTCTTTAACTTTGTCTCAGATGTAGAGTTATGCTATCTAGAGTGGAAAAAAAGTCAGAAAAAAAAGGTAGAGCTGGAAAATAGCAGCTAAGTAAAAGTAAAATTGCAATACTGCATTAGAAACAGCAAAGGCAAAAAATGCCAAACGTCAGTGAAAATTATTATATACTGAAAATGATCAAGAATATATAAAGTTCCTGAATACATGCAGTTAGCAATATAGTTTCTTATAAAAAAATGCAATCTAGAGAATGGGGAGCTATAGATAAAATAGCAATTGCAGTTGAATTATTCTAACAGTACCTCTCAAAAAATGACATATCAAGACAACCAAAAATAAAATATATCAGCTTGATTTACAATGTGTTTATAGAACTTTACACCTGTAATCACAGTGTACACATTCTCTTGAACACAAATCCTCCAGTAATAAATTTCTTAAATTGTGCTCTTTGGAAACAGATTCTGAGATGGAGATATATTTACAGAATATTCTTTGAGATGTGTCTCTTCATATATAAAGATTACGCAGTATTAATCAGAGGGAAACTGAGCACAGTGAAGTGCAAGTGAGGCCCAATCAAAGCAATTGTAGGTCTGTTCTTTGAAAAGATCTTCAGAGTTTTTCTAAAATGTTTGGGAAATATCTGAATTTGTATGTCATTGGCTACAGGATGCACCAGAGAAGGGACATAACCTCTCCAGAGTCATCGGTGAGTCAGCCCTGAAGAACCACCTATAGAGAGGAACACATATCCATTACAACTGGATCACAAAGGGAGCCTCAATATATTCAAAAGTACCACTGTTATTGACATTAACAACGATGCTTTAAAATTAGAAATCAGTAACTAAAAATAGCTTAAAATCTTATATGTCTTAAAGCTTTAAAATAGCAATTATGAACTTATTGCTTGATTAAAGAGGAAATCATGAAGAAAAAAATGATGTAATACTTAGGGTTGAATGACAATAAAGCCATGTGGAAGTTTGTGAGATGAATCTGAAATAGCACTTGACAAAAACATTGAAACTTTTAGTTTATGACAAAGCAGTAAAATTGGAAAACTAATGAATAAGAAGTTCAGTTAAAGAAGATAGAAAAGAATAGAATAGGATCAAAAGTCTAGGAGTAAGTAATAAAAGTCAGTAAAATTAAGCATGTTTCTTGAGAAATCTAAACTGATGGTATATGTTTTGTATGACAAAGAAAAAAATGTAAGACTGGAGAACATAAAATAGAAACTGTCTTTGTTTAAAAACCAGATTTATAAAAAGGGATAATTATAGTTATAGTTATCCCTTTATACCTGATGGATATGGAATCTGTGGATAAGAAGGGACAATGATATTCCTATAGTAAGGGATCAATTACTATGAAATATTATTAAAACACATTAGTTAATGGATTTGGCAGACAAAATAGATAATTTAAAAATGAAATGCAAAATTTGATACAAAAAAGAATAGAATAATAACAGTGAAATTTAGATTATTGTATCTTGCCTGAAAAACCTTCACAAAGTCATGTTTTTAGCAAGTTGTTCTAAAGATTCAAACATTATCTAATACATTTTGCTGATTAAGAACAAAATATAGGTGTCCAAATTTCTCAATATTATTTGACATAGTTTAGGAAGTGATAGCCAGAGTAATTAAGCATGGAAAAAAAGTATTCAAATTTAACTATTTCCTCCAAAAGAAATCTAAAAGTAAACTATCATTTTTTTTGCCGATGCATGTGTACGATGATATATATACAAGACCCTAAGACTCTACTAAAAAACTATTAGAAATAATAAATTAGCATAGCAAAGTGTCAGACTATAACATTAATATTCAAAAATTGCATTTCTCTACATAATAAACTAACAGGACAAGAAGTTAGGCAAACAATACCATTTAAAGTTGTTACAAAAGGCATAAAATATATAGGAATAGATTTAACCAAAGGAATGAAAGACCTGTACACTGAGAATTATAAGTCTTTGCTTAAAGAAGTGGAAGATGGAAAAACAGTCTACGTTTATGGATCAAAGGATTTCTATTTTCAGGATGGCCATATTTCCTAACATAACATGTAGATTCAATGCAATCAAATAATGCTAACAAAAAAAATGTGTATGGAACCACGAAAAGGTCTACATAACCAATACAAATCTGAGACTGAAAGAACAGAAGTAGAGATAGTATAGCCCTGATTTTAATCTATGCTATGAAGCTACAGCAATCAAATCAGTATGGAGTTGGATTAAAATAGACACACAGATCAATGGAAAAGAATTGAGATAAAACCACACATATATGGAAAACTAAATTATGAAAGAGAAGCCAATGATAACACGATGGAGACAATTTCTTCAATAAATGGTCTAGAGAAAACAGGGTAGCCATATAAAGAGTGAGACTAGACCACCATATCTTGTACCATATACAAAAACTAAGTCAACATGGATTAAAGATTTGAATATAAGACCTGAAACCATGAAGTACATAGAGAAAGCATAGGTGATAAGTTTTTCAACATTGGCTTTAGTGATATCTTTATTGATTTGTTTCCAATAAGAAGAAAAATAAAGAAAAATAAAATAAGCAATAAATAAAAAATGGGGGTACACCAAACTAAAAAGCTTCCACAGAATGAAAGAAATCATTGTTATAACACAAAAGCAAACAACTGAATGGAAATTCAGTAGGAAAAATATCACAAATCATATGTCACAAAAGAGATTAACATTTCATGTACACAAACAATTCAATACAACACAACAAGAAGAACATGAAATAACTCAGTTAACAGATTGGAAGAGGATCAAAATAGATATTTCACCAAAGACATACAGATGGTCAACACCGTTGCTTCTTACTTGGGAATGCATTATTAACTCTCACTTCACCTGTTTAGTTATTATCAAAAAGACATAAAATAATGATCCTTAGCAAATGCATGGGTAAACATGATGCCTCATATACAATTGATGGCACTGTAAATTGGTGTAGCTACTATGGATAATAGTATGGCAGTTCTTAAAAATACTGGTAATATAATTAGTATGTGATCAAACATTTTCACTTCTGAGTATTTATGTGAAGTGTATAAAAACAGCGAGACTTGGTCAGACTTATAATCTTCTTAATAATAAGATATATTAAATTTGTGTTGTCTTAAACCATTAGGTTTGTGTTCATTTATTACAGTAGAAGTGAGAAACTAATACAGGTCTAAAATTGGAATTCAGATCACTGTCTCCAACTTTCATGCTCTTTCCATAATATCTCATCTTCAGATTTTCAAAATTCTCTAGACTCAGTGGCAAACTGATTAAGTACTGGTTGAATAGTGCAATGACAGAAAAGTGTCTCCTAAGATGCCAAGACTATAGCATGAATATGTATTTATTATATATTTTATAACTATGACCATTTCTTTAACCTGTAAACTTTTGTTTAAATTTAAAAAATGACTTCATAAAATATGGCTACCTAGTTATCTCAGGAAGAGATAGAAATTTTAGCATGTTTTTAATAGATTTTATTTGAATTCATTTATCATTCCTATTATATTCATAATAATGAGAGGACTGCGTTCAATTATAGTCCATGTTGTAAATAAAAGAATTAAAGACAAAGAAAAGGATAAAACAAAGTTTTAGATACTTGAAACTAGGTCCATGACAAAATATCCAGAGATACATAATCACATTAAAATGACATATACTTTTATATGTCACCAGTCAAGTTTCTTTAGTGTTTTATTTATGAATTTAAATACACAAAAGTATAACACTGACCTTAAACAGGTAGCTTTTGTTTTGGAAATTGTGTTTTTCAATATCATGTAAGAATACTTGAGGACAAACAATGCATTTTGCATGTTAAATTAATACCAATCTATGCCTTAGTATTTTTGTTTTGTTTTGTTTTGGGAAAACCCACTGAAAGTGTGGTTACATATCTGCGGTATCATAATCACCAATACACACTCTCAAGTGTAACAGTTTTGTTAAACAGCAATTATAGTATCAAAGTCCACATAAGAAGATTTATTAACTAGCATAATGAAAGTTAGAAATACTTTTTTGTTGGAAAGATAAATGGTGTTGAAAATGAGTAATCATATCAATAGCAAGTGGATAAATTAGCACATTCATACTAAAATCAAATTAAATGTTTTCTTACTTTTGATGAAGCAAGTGATACACTATAATCAGTCACTCACTAAATACCTGCAGTATTTTATAAAGTACTTATTCTGAATCTGAGATTACATAGATGAATAAGCCATAGTCTTTGTATTTTATTATCCAGTAAAGCAAAAACTGGGGAAAAAATAGCACAGAATAGCTTTCCTTAACTTGATATCCTTTCCCTCAAGCATTAACACAATGGAAAAATTAGGTATCATTATTGCAAATTGTTGAATGCAAGTCTACATAGACCTAGCCTTCTGTATACTCTAGTATTTAGCTTGTATTTTCACCAGTTATAATTTGAAGTCAACTAATGTTGTGTGTCAGTTCCACTTTAAATAAGAACAGAAATCATGTTATGTTTTACTGAATGCTGTCAGTGATTCAGGATGCTTCTGGTTAACTTGAGTTAGGAACTAATACTTTTTATAAATCAGAGGAAAATTAGATCAGAGAGTAGTAGAGAGTAGTATACCACTCTGTAATTTGAAAAGTTCACCAAGATGGGGTTGCCTTAAGTATCTCCTTTGAGTCTTCTGTCTCCTTTCCCACACCACAATGAAAAGTTATCCTACCTCTTGTATCACTATAAGAATTGCAAGTAGGTGAAGAATCTAATTACCAACCAACTTATTACCCAACTTATTTTTAATTGTAGGGCAATATATGTTCATTTCTAATTTAAATATAAAATAAGTACTAAATATATTATATATATAAAACAAAATTTTTTAAAAATCCATCAGTACAACTATAATAAACTGTACACTTAAAGCTCATTCATTTTATAAATGTGCAGTATATTTCAATAGAACTTGAAAATATTTTCCAATCCCAAACAATCAACCTGGAAATTCCTAATTAGCACCTGGAATAAGCCACTTATAAGTCCCTGTCCCTTCCCTGAGAGATGGTTGTACCTGGAAAGTCTCTTCTTTTGTTAATTACCTTGATCTACATTCTTTTCATGTGTAAATACCCTGTATGCATAAGCTATTGCAATATCTTGACTGAAATACTAGCCAGAAAAAAATTTAAAAAAATGTGCACATTTTCTATATAAAAAATAAATAGATAAAAAATAAAATTAAATACTATATAGTATATATATATATATATATATATACACACACATATACATATATATATATATTCAAGATGACTGAGAACACAATTCCACAGAGACTCTAACTCTTGTCTGATGGAGGGAAAGCCTACAGAAAAGGAACTGCTTTGACTCAGAACTTGATATATAAATAAGGATACAGTAGGCATAACATGGGAGTTCATGGAAAGAAAATCTTGTTAAAAGCAAAAGAAACATCATACCAATGTTATACTATACCTGAGACACAGTCTGCCAGGGGATAAAATGCTTTCTTTATGTGTTTTAGTTAAAAAAAAGTAAGGCATGTTGAAAGTACATTGTTTTGAAGAATATCATATATTGACATTGTTCTTTGCCCATGGAGAACAATACATCATACTGTGCAGTTTGGAGAGAGAAGTTTGACTGAGAGGAAAGACTGGGAACATTTATTTCATGATAAATATGATAAGGACCTGCATCAGGCTGAAAGTTTCTGAGTAGGGCTGGTAGATACAGAAAAATCAACTAAAAATAAAACCATGAAATGCCCAGTTAAATTAGAGTCTCAGATAGACAACAAAATCTATTAATACTATTATCTTGTATTAAAAATTGAAAATATAATACTAAGATATATTTGTTGTTTTAATGATAATAAGATTTAACCAAGTGTCCTTTGAGTTATGTACTTACGGTAACATTGAGAAGAAAGAAGAAAACTTCTTGGTCTACTTTTACTTTTGAATGTAGTAAGTCCTTTCTTAAACTGTTTTAGCATATCATCTCCTTTGAAAACTTTGCTGACTAATTTTATTCATGGAAATGCATTCTTCCCATTATTCCTTGCATTTCTCTCTTGTTTAATTGCAAAGATAACATCTATTGAGAATAGGCTGCAGGAAATGCAGAATAGTGCTCACAGTTGATGATTTCCTAAAGGCCATAAAAAATACAGTGTGTGTCTGTGGGCTGAAATTCATTTTCACTGAGTATTTTTAGTGGGCATATATGCCCACACTGCCCCATGGCTGTTTTCACTGCATGCCACTCCTTCTCTGTGAGGCAAACATTATTAGCCCTCCTCTAAAAGTAAGGAAATTGAGTCTCAGAGAGGTAACTTGTCCAAAGACATACTGTTTAGGAGAATGAATTTTGAAACTTAGTTAATTGCTAGTACATAGCTTTGGCTATTTGGATAATCTAGAGCAGTCATTCTCAACTGGGTTGATAATAGCTTTCAGAAACAGTCAATAGCTAAAAGATATTTATGAATATCATCATGAGGGGCAGAATGTGTTGCTGGTATATAGTGGGTCTCTAGATAGAAGATGTACCACTAGTACAGTGGCCAGGGATGCTGCTCAAAACTCAACAATGCATACAACAGGCTGCACATAAACAATTCCCAGCCACAAATATCAATAATGCTAAAATGAAGAAATTCTGTCCTAAGGTGAAGAACTGTATCAAATTCTGTACTGTAACAGGTTCTGAGTCAACATACAGTGGACCTTTTCTAGAATTTAACTTGACCCAGTGTGAAAAAGGGTATGTCCATGACTTAAGTTCGTATCACTCTAAAGTATTCAAATGTAAGCTGGATAAAACCTGGTGGTCAAAGAACATCAACCAGTGGGCAACAATTTGGAAACATTGAACAATATAAACTACTATGATTTTCCATGTCTAGTCTCACCTGAAATGAAATAATTTAATATTTATTTGCTAACAATACAGCTAAGATGAATATCCTATTTTTATTTAATTTAGGAAGAAATAATAGCCCTATTATTTCTATCCCTATTATAGGAAAATGTATATTTTGAATAAAATAGCAATGCTAAATCATCATTGCAAATAATCATGCAGAAAAGTACAGATTGTTTTAATACAGTATAATATGAATTATACACACCTGTTGAAATTTAGGAAATTGATAGATATTTGTTCTTCAGCACTTATATGGGACCACTTCTGAATATATATTCTAAAATATTTATTCTTTTCCCTCATTCCTTCAGCAACTTTCTTTACTTAGTTGCTATGGTTTTCCATTTATAATATAGATAATATATTCTAACTCATTTCTCTTGTTCCAGGTTAGCTTAAGAAATGGATCATTTTTGTTATTCACATCAAAGTTTCATGGTTATTACTCTTTCAGTAATGTAATGTACCTAATTCACTACAATAATAGAATTTTGTTCTTCTCTTCTCTCTTTCCTGAATTGTAAAGTGTAGCTCATTGTCTCTTACCAGCAAAAGTCTGCATAATATGGGTGTTTTAGTCTAATGCATTTTATTTTGGGTTCCATAAAATGTATTCATTAAAGTCATCTGGGTTCAAACTTTCTTTAGCATAGTTAATTTTTTGCTAACTTCAGAATGCCGGAAATCTAATATGACTAAAATGCCAAATGTAAAGAATTACTTTAGAAAAATGAATTTATGAAACAAATATTGAGAAAGATAAAGTCTTAGAGGAACAACAAATAATATAATTATTATTTCTGGTTTCAAAGCTGATTCATTAAGACAAAGGCGTGAAGGAGCACTTTAAGAATGGTAGAGATGAGACTTTTGAAAAGCTAATCCTCTCTAAAAGAATAAGAAAACCACCCCCTCCAAAAAAAAAAAATCAAGCCAACATTTTCAAAACTTTGAAAGTTAACCTAAGATGTATCAGTCTAAGATTTTATTCAGGGAAAGAATAGCTGAATTTCTGTAAGAATAGCAAATTTCAAAGCATTTAAATTGTTACATCTCCATTCTTCAATTCCAAACTCTGTGGTATCATTGAAAATAAGTATCCTTGCAACCATGGTAGCTGTGAAAAACAGCAGTTTAACAGACACTGGAAAGGTGAAATTGCTTCACAGCTCCAAACAGCCTCATCTCCAGAGAACTGTCATTATCTGATTTGTCTCACAGCTCTGGGCAAGCCCCTTTCATAGCACTGGACTTTATCTGACCTAACTTACCACTCACTCAAATGGAAAAAAACTACCTACCTCCATTTTTAAACCTACCTTTGTTAAAAACAATAATTGATTGTTGTTTGACATCAAAAATGAGTGAGACAGCGACAGTAATTGAGGCAAAGAGGAGGTTGACCAAAAGACTAAAGGAAAAAAATGGAGAATGAGTTTTATCTCTAGGGGATTTTGAAATGTTCCAAAGTATTCCTAGGGATACAGAATACCACATGTGTAATAGGACTGTGGGCATGACACAGAAAAGAAGCTGAAAAAGCCCTTTTCTTCAACCTCTAACTGACATTTAGTTTCTGCACAAACAGGAGGCTAATGAAGAATGTTGACTGCTAGAACATTTGACATGCCCCAGTATACATACAGAGTACCTCAGCAAAGAAGGAGAGATATACTGGTACAAGGCATGAGGACATCGCTGTTCAATTATTAGTTGATTATTAAACTAATGTATAAAGACTTAGTAGTCATATGTAACCCAGAGTAACAATGTGCATAATTAGTTCAGGAAAGTCACTCAAGAAATAACAACAAATAACAAGAACAACACCCTCCTATAAGGACTTAGAATGTGATTTCCAGAGTTGCTACTTGGTATTATTTTAAATGCCAAAAGAAATAGATCATGAAGAAGTTCAGAGGCGAGACTTACTAGACAAAGATTTTATATCAACTATTTAAATATACTCAAAGAACTAAAAGATATTGTGTCTCAAGAGTTAAAGGAACATCTGAGAATATTGTCTCTATAATGTCTCATAAATTAAGCTACCTGGGAAGCTGAGGCTGGGGATTGCTTGAGTCTGTGGTACCCCGGGTCAATGAGAGCCTGTGGTTCCATGGGCAAAATTAGCAAGACCTAGTCTCAAAAAACAAAAACAAAGTCTCATAAATTATATAACAACAATAAATGAATAAAAATTACAGAAAAGAGCAAAACAGAAATGCTGCAGTTAAAAAGTAAAATGAGACCTAAAACTTTCAAATTTGATGGAAGACCTTAATATAAATACCCAAGAAGATCACAGAATTCCAATTAGGTGAAACTCAGAACAACCTCATCTAGAGTCATGATAAATCAACTTATTAAAAGGCAGAGACAAAAATGAATTTTGAAAGTAATAAGATGAAAACATTACATATGTACACTATCCACAATACAATTAACTGATGATTTTAGTAAAAAGTTACATAGGGCTATAGAAGGAAATGGAATGCATTTAAAAACTGAAAGAAAAGGTCAAGAACTACAAATCTAGCAGATTTACCCTTTGACAAGAAAAGAGAAATTAAGTTACCTCCCATAAACAAGAACTGAAAGAATTCATTGCTAGTAGACCTGTGCAACAGGAAACAATAGTGGGATCCTCAGGCTAAAGTATACTATGGTGATTGGACAAATTTGCATTCCCATCAACAGTGTGAAAGTGTTGCTTTCTTTCCAAATCATGCCAGGACTTGTTGATGCCTGTTTTCTTGATATGAGTCATTTTTACTGGTGAAAGATGTCATCTTATTGTGATTTTTTGGTTTTCATGTCCCTGATTACTCATGATGTTGAGCATTTTTTCATATGCTTATTGGCCTTTTCTATTTTCTATTTGGAGAAGTGTTTTTTGGTTTTTTTGACTCTTCTCCCCATTTTTAACTGGACTTTTTGCTTTGCTTTTGTTAAGTTGTGTGAGTTCTTCATGGATCCTTGATATCTGACCCTTATCACTTTTGGAGAGAAAAAGAATTTTCCCATTGTATTGGGAAGTGTTTTGCTTTCATTACTGTCTCTTTTGCTACAATTTAATCCAACAATTCCCCTATTGGGAATCTACCCAAAGGGTACTAAAACATTAATTCAAAAGGACACCTGTACTTGGATGTTTATTAAAGCATTATTTTCATTAGCCAGAATTTGGAAACAACCCAAATGCCCCCAAACTGAGGAATGGTTGAAAAGGTTGTGGTATTTTTACACAATGAAATATTATTCAGTATCAAAAAGACAAATATGATACATTTGTTATTACATGTATGGACCTAGAAGGAATCATGTTAAGAGAAAAAAGTCAGAAGGAAAAAGACCAAAACCAGATGGTCTCACTTATAGATGGGAAATAGGGAAACAAACAAAGGGTCAAGAGCAAACCAAAATAAACTAACAACAGAACTAAAGCATACAGTTGGAGGTGAGAGGAGAAGGAAAAATAAGAGAAGGGATGAGCACAAAAGATCAAGAAGACAGTTTACAGGTGATATAGTGGTGGGAGAATTCTGGGGAATACAATGATGTAAATATATATATAATTGTAAACAACAAAAACGAATAAATTAAAAAAAGTCTTTGTGAAGAAAGTTTGTAAAAGTAGCGTAATTAAGTAGCGTAATTAAGGAATCTGGAACCAGATGGCTGAAATAACCATTTCAGTACCATTTTTTTTTAAAAAAAGAATATTGATATATTCTGTAAAAGAGAAAAAGGTGTAACCCCCTGCTTCTCACTATTTTTGGATAGGTCCTAAGGAACCAAGGGTAATTTGTTGACATTATATTTAATAATTTGCAATTGTATATAGATAAGAAACAATTTAAAGTTCTTCAAATATTTTTAATTCTCCGCTCCAATTTACTATAACCCATAATACTGAAAGAAATGACTTTTTTCTAATAAGAATTAAGTTGGACTCTTTCAAAAATTATAAAGAGGTAATGTTGACTTTTATATATCAAATACTGAAAGGATTTTTTTAAATTTTTCCATGAAGTGAATTATATTACCTATTTATATAATATGCATGACTAATATTTTAATTCCAATACATAAACCACATTATGAATGGTCCATAATTTGTAATTATAATGATTCAGGCAAAAGAATGTCAATATAGTTACTATATAATTTTTTCCTCTATGATTCTATGAATAGGAAATTTCCAGTAGATTTCTCTATTTATTACCAGGGAAAGATAATCTAAATTTATTTTTAAAAAATACTGAGAAATAAAAGATTTTCATTATGTTTTAAGCCAATCTAAAAATTATTTTAAGGAAATGAAATATGTTTACCTAAAGTTCATGGTAATTTTACATTTTCAAGAAGTCAACTGTTTAACCAACCAATAAGCTACCACTTTAAAAATAGAAAACATTTATACTAGTAAATGTCCAGAAATAATTATCAATAAAAATAAGTGCCTTGTTCAAAAACTGATGCTATTCAAGAATATTCTTACAAATAATATAGATTTTGTTACATTATTAAAAGATACAGACAAGAACCATTGTTACTTATAAATAAATAAGAAAAGCTTCAGCAACAACTTGTATAAAACTTATATGTAAAATATGTAAACTTATATAAAATATTCAAATATCTCAAGTGAAAAAAATAAAACTGTTGTGGAAACTCGAACATCATATTAAAGAATAACACTGGAAGCATAAATTGCAGGCAAGAATTCTTAATGTCCTAGAAAATTGAGGTTAAAGGAACCAAATAGACCAGCAGTCACTTTTGATAAATCTACTTATTTATCATTAGAAAAAGCAAAACTAGAGAGGCAAATAATTTGGGCATTTTCATGTAGCAAGCTAAGAGTGAAGCTAACAGAATCCATATTGTTTATTTACTTGGTTCAGAGTCCAAGGCTTTCCCAGTAAATTAGAGTGTTTTCTTCTCTCATATCCCAAAGATACTTCTACTGCTAATCTTATTCACAGAAGGTCATTGATATTTTCTCATACTGTTTCTGCACATGACCTTTCTTTTCTGCATGAGCAGGAGAGACTTAAAAACAAACCACAATTCTTCCTTTCCTAAAAACAAACTATAATTCTTGCTGTCCTACCCAAGTTGGCACCAATATTTTTGTGAGTTCATTATTTGTAATGTTTGTCAGTTTCAGACTTTTTTTAATTTTAAAATATTGTTTTGATTCTAATAAATTCTTTTCATCCCTCATGTACTATATTACAATACTCCTAAGGTCCTTTCATATACCCTCTCTCTTTCACCCTTACCCCCATTCTGTCTCTTCCCTGTCTTCAAGCAGCATCGCAAAAGGCATACACAATAAAGTAACAATAATAATTGATATTTATGGAGCACCTATACTGTGTAAAAACTGAGATAAGTGAACAAAAATCATTAACTTGCTTTAGGTCATCAATTCTATGTTTGCTAAGTGAATGGAGAATAAAAATGTTCACTTTTATAGATGAATAACAATAGACTAAACTGATGGCTTTGTTTCATTTTCCTGAAAATTTCTGGATTTTTCTAAACCACCATATCAAGACTTGTCACTTTCCTAGTAAAAATCACTTTAATTTACTTAAATGGAAATTAAATATTTCTTAAGTAAGACACATAGAAATCTACTAAGTCTGTCTCTCAAATCTGTTCTATTGCTCTCACCTTTACCTCCCATTTCCTTCCATTTGCTCTTTGCTATTTTTCCTATTTTCCCATATATAACAGCATTTCTCACCTTACCTCTTTATCCATGCATTTTCTCTGCTTGAAGTACCATCATTCATCTCCATCCAGAAAGCTCCATCAAGTAGTAGATGCCCTACTAGCAGTCTATAAGTAATTCTTTTGTTGTAGTTATCTCATTGTGATCACTTATGTAATTTGTTTTATGTAACAGTGATTCTCACACAATAGTATAGGAATTATACAAGATAAGAATTATTTTTATAACACTACTAAAATATTATTTACCAGTGGCTACATCTCCTGTGGTATCATAAAGGAGTGAATGAAAAAATGGAGTCAAAAACTCCAACTGTCCTCTACTAGGTCAGATATTAGATTTTTAAACATATAAAATAATGCACCTCATTGAATACATGGTTTGAAAGCATTTCTCTCTCACTATAAATTGCCTTTTTATTTTGCTGATGGGTTATTTTCTGTGCAAAACTTTTTAATGTTATATATTTTTTTCATATTTTTGACTACTAATCTACAAACCTATTCCCAATTTTTCATTTATTATATATTTGGGAGTTTCTTCCTGACTTTAATATGGAAATACCCATTTTAATTTTCTTTTCCTTTCCTTTGTGAGTTTATCATATCTGCCCATATTGCATTTCAATGATCTCTCTGAATTCTCAGTGGCACGGAAGGTTTGTGATGTGAATTAGCCCCCAATATTCTCTCCACCCTTCATTACTTTAATGTTTAGAATCAAATGAGCCTTAAGATAATAATCCTTGGTCTTATTTTTTTTTTTGCCCTGAAGTCCATTAACTTGTATTTCTTTTCACTGGGTCTGGTCATTACTTTCATCAGATCAAGTTATTGTAAAGGTTTTTGCTTTTTCCCCTTTGTGATGCTCACCATTCTGAATTTATTGACCATTTTTATTGACCTTTTGTTACAGTTTCATTGTTTGACATAATTACATTTCTTCTTTTTATAGATGAATGGTTGCACTCTACTCCTTCCTATATTTGTCTTGTTTAAGTAATGAATATTAAGAATGATAATAACAATAATATTCACTAAGTACTTAACATGTGCTAGATAACTCTATGTAAAATCTGATCCAGTGTTTTAGTAGTTTTTCAAATCAAGTCCTGTTCTTTTTATTTCATAGATGATGAAAGCAAGGATCACAGATGATGAAAGCAGGGATCACATATGTAAATTTATTTGTGCTGGGAATGTTGGAAGTACTGTACAAACTAGTCTCCTATATACCATATAACACAGGAAGCACATTGATTACATTCACTTAACTCAGTCTAAAACAATGATAATTACTTTGAAATAAAGTAGTAGTAGTGGCCAGAGAACAAACTGTCCCTGGAACAGAAGATTAGGATACTTGTTTTAAAACATATATCTGACCTCAAATTTCTAAATATCTTTAGAAATTGAATCTGGCAAGTGGGGTGTCATAAAGTTACCTGTACTGCCAAGATATACTTACTTAAGAGACATAAATGGTAGGGAGATATCTTGCACACACAATTCCTTTCTATCTAAGCCAGAGCTCTGTGAAATCTGGACTGTGTTAACCCTTCTCCAGAAGATGTAGCTTGTAGTTAGAAGATCTCTTTTTACAGTTCTGAGCTGGAAACAAAACGCTTAGTTGATCTTGCATCTTGTAGAATGACAAAACGAATGAATTCCAGATCAGTGGTCAGAAAAAGTCCCCAGTTTATCCTTTAGCCAAAGGTGTAATTTAATAAAAGTTGTTAGGTCTGCTTCAAAGAAATATTAAGAATAATCCCTGCTCTAGCTCAATGATAGGTTTAGTATAAAGATTAAATGAGGTTTTGGATGTGACGATGTTTCTGAAATTTTTAAATGTCTATTATTAATTGAGATGAGTTTTACGGACGTTTTAAAACTTGTCTCATTACTATGATGAATTCCATTAATCTTTGCTCTTATTCTCTGCCTATTTTCCTCCTCAGTCAAATATTCTTAGTCTATAATCTCAATCCTATATTATACCATGCCCTTGCTAAATGTATTACAAAACAACACAATATGTCATAATAATTATAGTTTTGTGACATAAAACCTTCAATAGTAAAAATACTTTCTTAACATCAGTTTTAAAGTATCACTAAGTAATTCAAATTAAGACAAAGTGTGTGCCATTGACCAGAATACTGAATGTCTGGAGCTTCCTTCACAACTTTTATTAATATCTCAGAACTATTCTCACAACCTTGTCTGTGGTTCCTGCTTTTTCATGTTTGTTGCTGTTTTGTTGTTTACTTTTGATTTTATTTTTGTGGCATCCACCTGAATCAGGGAAAAAAAAAAACTTTTGAATCCTTGAAACATAAGCATTATTGAGCAACATAGAGTATTTGCTTCTGAGGAAAGGGAACATTAAAAAAATCCTCCTGAAGTAATTTTGTTCTCTAAAATTTTCTTTGCTGCTGCACCTATTCACCAAAGTCTGCTACCTGATTTCTCTCACCCTTTCGCCAAAGTCTGCTACCTGATTCCTCCCTTCTCCTTGCTACACCTGCACACCTCCTTACTCCCTGCAGCATCACATTATTCAAGATCTTGGAATAGTGCCTCATACCTCTTTTCTGAAACAAACTGTGGCAGCTTATACCCAGATGTTACAGATTAGGTTTAAATTTTCCAAAGTGTAAATTCACATCAAATCTTTATTGTAGTTAAGGATAGTTCTCTCTCTCTGAAATTCTTATGATTAAAACTTTCTCTGTATCATTACTGCTGTAGCTCCCCTTGAGTCTACCTGCTATCTCTGTTTTCCCACAAGGACTGAACAACAACTTGACTATGAATAGTTACAGAGAAAAAAATAGTGTTGCTTATGATGTCAAAGATTTCTGGACACTAACCATTTCTTAAGATTATAAGGACTTTGGTTTCATTACTCATTTAGTTCTTTCAGAGGGAGATGTGGCATTGTTTTCCATTTCTAGATGGAGTTGAGGTGAAGTAGGGGTTAAGCTGCTTATATAAAGTCACAGATTTTTATAAATAGCAACATTAAATCCAAGCGGTCTGCTCCAGAATCCATGCTTATAATTTCCATCCTCTGTGGACTCTTTAATGCCAATAAATTATGCTACCTCCTCCACTGTGTTCACATTTCACGTATCAATCCATGGAAGGCAGACCACCATGATGATAATCTGCTGTACTGGGTAGTAACAGGTCCATCAGCAGTCACTTGGAAACAATAAGACTTTTCTTACAGGTCGCTGGGTGTCATTATAATCTTTAGTGATCCAGTCATAGTCATTGGCATTGATGGTTAGTTCTTTAGTTTAACATACAGACACCCAAAGATGTAGAAAGATGTGTGAGTGTATACACACAAATATATATGAAGTAGATGACATTGCAATAGAATCATAACTCAAGTAATTGTTACAAGAGCTTTTGATTTTGTTTATTTATTCTTTATTTGGATAATAAGAGTACAGTTTATAAAAAAGATTTCAGTTCCACACACACAAGAATGTAATGCTGTGAAAGCTGAGTCTCATCTTCACATGTATAAAATTGGGTAAAGTTACTATGACTTTGAAGGCATTAGTAAGGCTCAAACAATATAACTGATGTGAAGTAATCATCACAGTGTTTAGCAGCAAGTAGTTTCCATTTATTGAGCATTCATTGTGTCAAAAACACTGTGTTCAGTATCTCACGCATATTATCATACTGTACCCTCTACATCACAAACTCTCATTAAATTGAAGCATTTACTATTTCTGATGTGAGTTTTTAGTAGTTGGACATTTTAGCCTTGTCCTTTGTTCTTCTCTCTTTCAAGAGATTTTGAAATCCAAAGGCACATTGGATTTGAGGGTAATGAATTTATTAGGAAATCTATCAGAAAAAGTTTGTACAGTAATAATTTAATGAAATATAATCTAAAAGATGAATGTAGAAAAAAATCATACAAAACTGAAACAGTAATATCAAAGAACATTAAACTTCAGAAAACACTGGAAACTGTTCCCAGGCACTTGTGATCTCTGACTTTGCATAGACTTCCATTAGCTCTTAAAAAATAAAGCATAGGAAAGAAATAGCAAAATGCATTTTCCCACTAGGTGGCAAAGAGACACTACATTGATTTGTAGCTTTTCTCTATGCAACATAAAAATAGGAAGAAAAAAAAAAAACACTTGAGTTGTATGCTTCATATATATATACATATATATACATACATACATACTCACACACCTATGCACACACACACACACACATGCATATTTCTACAGATTTCTACATATACATTTCTACAGATTTTGCCTTGGGAGAAAAATCGGCTTATAATGATTACAAATCAGAAAGCATGAGGATGAAATTATTGAGGTTAAGTCAGTTTAGGGAATTTTAAAACATGTAAATGTTTAAACTTATCTTCAGGGAAGACAGAGTAGGAAATTCTGAATTCACACTTTTAATGTATTTGCTGACTACCTTTTTAGCATATTAGGGCATATCCTGAGGCTTCTGATATATTATAATTCAGCAATTGATTGTGCTTTGGAATGCAAGGTGAAACAAAAGATACCTCTGGATCCCTGAACTTGATTTGTCTTTGTTTAAAAATGTCTCTGCATTTCTAAATTTCTGGACTTGTTTTTAAAGTGTTTCAGGTCTTACAGGCTCTGGGCTGTAACTGTAGCTATTGCCCTGTGTATAAAATCCATCTAAAGCATTTGATTATTTGCTGGGGGTGAGGAGACAGAAAGCAGAAATGAGCAGATGCTTGATGGAAATGTCCTTGTGGGGAAGCCCAGGTCAGGGGGAAGGGTGGAGGGTGAGAGGGTGAGTAGATATTTTTGTTTTTCTGTCTTGACATATGAATGGAGGCTAGAAGAGATGGAATGTAAAGCACAGTGACTTCTTCAAGTTCCTGTCCCATCAAGTGGCAATTGAATGAGTCAGAATAATTTAATCAAATATTGGTATACTTGGAATTCCCTTGAGAGGTAAGGATTATCCTCTCTGTAAACATGGCATAAAATATTCTGGGTACCACTCCTCAGGGCTAGAATAAGCAATCAAAGCTATCATTCAAGACTCCATCTTGTAAACTTGAATCTGCTGATGAAGGTGGAAAGTCAATCTTTTCAGATTAAAATACTTTAATACTTTCAGATTAAAAATTTAGTCTTTTCAGATTAAATTACTATAGTAATTTTTACTCTCTGCAGCATTTAGAATAGAAGAAATTAAATTCTGCATTGCCTCCCCCTAGTATCAGTATATATTTAAATAAATACAAATTATAATAAAAAAATTGCTCCTCTCCAAAATAATTACATCTTAATATCAGTGACTCAGTCTCTACCTATAAAAACTAAATCCAAACTGGAGCATCTCACACTGAGTAAAATCTGTTGGACTACTTCCTGGTTTTGAATATTCACTAAACTCTTTGTCTAACTATTATTGGAACTTTATTTTCAGTTAACATTGTTGCCCTCTGTATCTTCATCTGTTAAGTAATAATAATATCTTGAAAATGAGGATTAAATGAGATGATGATGATGAAAACAACAAGAAGTATATTGATAGCAAAATTCCTAAGTGTTTATTAACTAAAGTTTGAAAGGATTATTTGTCCCTTATATTTCAAGAAACTAAGTTACATGATTATAGTTTGAGTCAGGAAATTAACCTTCCAGCAATGCCCTTGCAGTCCTGTAATGTCCATTTTTTTGTATGTTCACATACCATTTTGAAATAGGATATGAAGTTAAAAAATATACATCAAATATAGATCAAACAAACTAGCAAACCAACAACAAAAGAGTACATATTAATTGAATTTAGATACACTCAAGTTCAGCCATAAATCCTCAATTGCATTTGAATCCTTTAGGAAGTTGTTACTGGATTTTCAGTTGGGAACTCCCAACAGAGAAGATCTCTAAGATCCCTTTCTAGTTCACCATTCTCTGACTCAGACTGAAGCACACTACCAATTCTAGTGAAACCTATTTTGACAAGTCACATTTGCAATTT
The DNA here is from genome assembly GCA_004024945.1 of Uropsilus gracilis. Classification (NCBI taxonomy): domain Eukaryota; kingdom Metazoa; phylum Chordata; class Mammalia; order Eulipotyphla; family Talpidae; genus Uropsilus; species Uropsilus gracilis. Next base: position 44,312 of record PVHY01008256.1, read on the forward strand.
ACACCCTTCAGCTCAATGCTCAGGTGTCACCTGTAATAACCACACTATTTTAATCTACCAACGTGGAAATTCCTATTTCCTAACCCTAATTTCTTTTCTCTGATACAGTTATAGTAGATCCTAGAAAGGTAAACTTCACTGAACATCTATTGAACAATGAATCATGGAATGAATGAAGAGCTGAATTGTGAGACAATGGAGAGAACACGGATCTCCCATTCCACTGATGTGGTAGCTTAGCTGTCTTTACAGTGAACTCAATCATTTCTAAACTGATATTTATTGATCTGTGCACTATTATATATAGTAAAACCAAAGAAACTTGTAATTCTAGTGTGTCAGAAAGACAATAAATATATATAAATGAGTCAAGGAATAATTTTTGAAGATAATCATATCATTTATGAAATTTTACAAGGTGTTAGGAACTGTAAACTATTTGGAAGATGGTCAGGTAACTGGGGATACTATCCTATAATGGTGATTATAAAAATGTCATGTTAGTCATGAGGATTTATGTTATTTGGCTTGATGTTAAAAGTGCTGATGGAGTTTAAGAGAACCATAAACCATCACATTTCATAATTCGATGACAAGTTCCATAAAGGAAACAATCAAGATGATGTGATCAATAGCTGAAGTCAGACTAGTGGGAAATGGATGCCATTTGTGAAAAGCTTCCCTGAGATTACACTTAGGTTTCTAGTTGAGGTAACACTGGTTTACAGTAGGGTATATACAACCTTGTCTGAATTGTGTTAAAGGATCTCACTTTCCATCACTGCTGACACAGTGATCCATATCACCTAGTCATTCACCATAGTCGGTTGGACCCCACAACATTTTGTTCTCCCCACATCTGAAAGAAATAAACACTTCCATCAAGCATTTGGATCATGTTCTTCTTCAGGTACTTCATACATTTAAATTGTTTAGTCACTATGCTAACTTTTCTGCCTAATTTGTGGATATTTGGGGCTGGGGGTGGGTTGGGGAGGGAATAGAGATCATCTTGTGTTCAACCACAAATGCGCAGTATCTGGCCTATAGTTGGTGACCCAAAATGGATTAATAAATCATTTATAACTGAAATGAATAGAATATTAGAGTTATAAGCTCCTCTGAGATTTCCTAGGAGGTAATATTTGGTCTTGATCCTCTGTTTACTAAACATTTGAAAGGAAACACAAAGAAAAGGTTTCTACTGAGGCATGGGGAATTTGAAAATCCAAATGAGTTTGGTACTGAAGCAGTTTAGGGATTAACTTTTTTAATAACCAGCTTTGTGTTTCATAATACTGTATTGTAACAAGATCCATCAACATTAAGCTTAGTCTTATTTCAAACTATACATATATATATATATATATATATATATATATATATATATATATATATATGTATATCTGACAAGGGCACATAGCTGACTGTCTTTGTTTTTGTTTTGTTTTGGTCCTGGTATTGCACTAAAACAATGACTTTTCAAGGAGGCTTCCTTGTGGAACCTCAGACACCTTCCAAACGGGAGTTAGAGAGGGTCAAACTGTAGATTCAGAGGATAATGTAACTGACAAATGTTTTTATCCACACTTACTTCCCTGATATCTAATAATCAATGAATTCTGACCAGGCAAGTGGAAGGGTTCTTATCAAGAAAACAAAGGATAAATGGCTTTACAACATCACAGTCAAATCATCATTGTAAAAAGATATTTAAGTGAGTCCTAACTCAGTTTCTGTTTCATGCTGGATATTGTTGCATTTTAGTGTCATTATGAGCAGAGCAGGGTGTATGACACTTATGTAGAACAGGATTTCTCCATTCTTACAGAGCAAGGTTTCTCCAAATAAAATGTGCACCTGGGGAACTTGTGACTTGCACACTATGAATTGTAACTCTGGATAAGATCTGAGATTCTTCATTTCTGGCAAATTTCCAGCAAATGCTGACATAGTAATCCACAAATCATATTATGTGTATCAAGGATCCACAAATATATAGAATGAGGGGACATCCAGAGCAAGTATGAGGGTTTTCAAATGCCTTTGACTTTTAGGGTGGCTTAGTATTTTATCCTATGAATGTACTATAATTTAGTTAATAAATTCAATGTTTGCAGGAAATGAGCCCACCTTTTCACTTTTTAAAATATTGTTCCAATGAATATCCGTGTATACAAATATTTGCTGTGGTATTGGTTTATTATTAGAATGATAATGTTTCCCATAAGTGCATATTTTAAAATACATTTAATAAATATCCCCAAGTGGGCAAGGATTTTCAAAGGAGCTCTTTTAAGCAGTTGTTCGGTATATAATTTTATTTTGCAACTTTTACTGCCTGCAGACTCATGTGACATTCTGACACTATGGCGTTTGTAATAATGCCTTATGTAACATTTATTCCAGCTTTCTGATCATGCCCCATCATTTTATGTTAGTTAAATATTTTAAAGTGTTGAGTTTGTGAAGAACCATAGCTGCTGCTGAGGAAGGAATTTATAACTGTGTTTCTAGTGCAGAATAAAAATCAATATATGGCTCATAGATAATATATGGATCCCAAATCAAAAAAGTGACTCTGTATATTAACTAAGTCACCCAGCTCAATCAGTTGATTAAACATTATCCAGAACAGCTGGCAGCTGGCAGGAATGACATTCTAGAACAACTTCGATTCTCTAGAAGTGAGCACTAAAATAGAGGAAAATCACAAAGAAAAATTCTATAATTACAGCTCAATATATATAATAATAATTTTTGGAGGATCACTGTGTTTTCAACTGAGGTAGAGGATTTATCTGATTAACAGTATATTGTTGATCTGATTCTTCATTCCAGCACTTTCATTTGTCCTGGTTTCTTCCCGTACTGGTAGGATCTAGCACTCAGATCACTTCTACTCTAAATTGTACAAGAGCAAAAAGTT
>PVHY01008256.1:47340-62900 GCA_004024945.1 Uropsilus gracilis
ATATATATATATATATATATATATATATATATATATATATATATATATATATATAGATGTATTACTCATAGCAGTAAATATTATCTTGAGGTGTTGTAAAGGTGAACAGACTCAGCTAACAACACATCACTTATCTCTTTGTATTTAGCAATTTTTTTCATATATGTACCTTCCACTTACTGTCCACTTCATATGCTACCACAAATCTCATTTCTTCGAGTTTCATAGATCTCATGACTCTTTCCTAGGAACATAAACAACATAACTTTGTGCTTTTTTCTTTGTCATATCTGGTCATATAGGCTCTAAGCTAGTCTCTGTTATAGGCTGAACTGTGTCCCTTTAAAACTGTAAGCCTAAAGGTCTTAGCCCCCCAGTACCTCAGAATGTGACTCTTTTTGGAGATAAAGTTTATAAAGAGGTGATTGCTTTAAATTGAACACTGTAAGGTGGGCCCTCATTCAATCTTTTGTGTGTCTTTATAAGAGAAATTTTGAACACACCAAAAGACACTAGTATGCCTAAATAGAGAGAAAAGATCATTTGAAGAAAAAGTCAGAATGAATCCAGTGAAAGTTTTCGGAATAAACCAAACCTTAATCTTGAACTTCTAGCCTCCCAACCTATAACTGTGTTATGCCAGATTGTGATTTCCATGAAGTGACCAGCAATGCTTTATACTTGATTATATTTCTGGTTCTCAGCTAATATTGTGCCTTGAATAAATATTTTCATTGTAATTCAACCTTGCTACTGGATGTAAAATGAGACATTCAATTCTGATCAATGTGTTGTCAGAGGAGCTGATAAATCTGTTTTACACTTGTGGTTTTCTTGATTTTTGAAAAGTTCCAGCACCCAGTTATTATGTAAAGGGTTTTAATGATCAGAATAGTCTTAAAAAAAGTCCATACAGATTTTCCAGCTTGATCCTATGAAAATGTTCTGAAACACACAAGCAAGAAGTAAATATTCCATATTGCAGAATCAAAGTAAACTCTGCCTCATATTGAGTGACTTGTTTAGATAGCAAGGAAATAGTTTAGATTCTCATCTGAGTCTTCCTATTTCAAATGTAATTTTCCCTTCTTTCCCAGTCACCCACCTAATGGGGACAACTGTATTTTAAGAAAAAGATCCCAGCACTAGAATTTGAGAGACTTAAATCTTGGAGATAACTGCACCAGAAAGTACTTTATATTTCTTCTTTTAAAAATATGTTTTATTTATGATAATTTATGGGAATCACTTTGTTAATTTCAAAACATTATATTGATGGCTTTGCCTGAGCTTTGTTGCAATCATTTAATTTACACACACACACACACACACACACATACACAACACACACACAGGCTTAGCATCTCCTTAGAAGGCCCCTTGACTTTACTTCTACATTATATGGAAATAATGTTCACTTATCTGATGTACAGACTAACATCATAAGAATAAGAACTTTAGAGGATATTATATATATATCTATATATATATATATATATTTACATTTATTTACCTTTGTAAACCATGAGATCAGAGTTTGTCTGTTTAAGAGTGTTAGAATCTAATTCATTAAAGTTCTCTTCAAGTAGGAAAACACTTTATATAATAAAAGATAAAGGACTTTATCAATTAGAGATACACTGAAATTTATAGTTTTGTTCCAAATGTTACTAATAAACAGAGATGTGTAATCTTACCAGTTGACATCTTAAAGCTCTATTTTTTCCTTAGTGGGCACACAATTCTTAACTGATCTGATCTTAAACTTGATAAAGAGACAAACAAACAGGGCACCATATCATGCTCTCCTTACATCAAACAGAAAATAAATGTCCATCATCTTCCTGGCCAATACGCAGAGAGTGGCATGGTTAAACCAAATACTCCATTTATTGTTGCTACTGAGAGGCTAATCTGTAGAGACCATGTGTATATCAGAAACATAAGAAATACTTGAAACCAGAAAAGAGTAAGAAATAAATTGAAAGAAACAGAGTCGGCAAGAATAAAATTCCACTGCTGCTAGGGATACACTCTTGGAGTTAAGAAGAAACATGCCTAAATTTAAACAGCTCCTCACATGAGACTGATTGGCATAGATATCTTGGGGGAAACAACCCCCTAAACTGCTAAAGTATAATTTTCAAAAAATTAAAAACATGATCCTCATAAAACTATTAAATGAACACCTGTCAGAAACAATAATCAATTCATTCAATCAATGAGATGTTAATGTACAATTGAAAAAAATTGAATTCACCTTTAACGCAGAAAAAAATTATTTGCATCTTCAGCAGACAAAATTCTATAAACTAATGTCAATTCTCAAGTCTGGAATCTTATTTTAACATTGTAAAATAAACAAGGCCTTAGTTTTAATGAATTGAGGTCTGTTCTCTCTGTAATAGAATTTTGATGTTTCCAACTCGGATGGGGCAACAAATATGTAGCCAGATAGAGATTTTATAAAGTGACAGTGGTTCAGTACTGATAATTCTGTCCCAAACAAAATAAATTACTGGGGTAGGGTCAAGAGCTATAGTTGTGTTTTCTTACCAGGAGAACCTGAATTCTCTTTCTTGGATGTGTTTCAGGGAAGAGAGATAATGAATCATTGATGATGGAGTAGTCAAGTGCAAAAAAGTAGGTGGAGCAAAGGGAGACAGCTGACAACTACCTGAAGCAGAGCAAGTTGAGACTCATCTTTATCCTTGCAGAAGTGTTGTGTGTTTGGTATATTAGTGTTTTTTTCTTTGTTACAATAATTAGTGTCCTCTTGCTTAATTGACAAGAAGTTGGAACTGTTAACACTGGTTTACAGCAAACCCGCAAGAGGAGAAACAAATGCCCATGACCTGAAGAGAAGCTATGGATTATATTCTAAAAAAGATGTTGCTCAGGATCATGATAGTTCTAGTAAAGGGATCATTGCTGTATCCTAACCCTGTGTGTAGATCACAGTTCTCAATTCCAATAGCAGCAATTTCCCCCATTTTGAGTATAGTTGTATGCAGATTTTATAAAGTATTTGTCATCATTGATTGTTCAATCACTTTTCCTTAAACAAACATCATTTTTGTAAACTGCCTTTGCATGTCAATTATTCCTTTGTGATAGAAAATGCTTGTTTAAAAGCTTTTATTTTAAGCATCAAATCTTCCATAAATTTTCATCTGTTAATTGCCCGTTATTTTCATTATCAATACTTGAATCAGCATTGCCATACCAGACAGAACACATATGAGAGGGTGAAAAAAATTCAAATTGGTGCTTGCTTCCAAATATTTCAGCTGGAAAAAAAGAAGATTTTTAAGTAGACATTTAATTCTAATCAAGAGTTCAATGGTCAGGAAATACTAGACTGATGTGATATTTTCTGATCTCTCTTTGCAGGATATTGGGACCTAGGATCATAGGTTGGAGTGCTCAAACTGAAGAATTTAAGCCAGGTATCTTATGGGACTCCCTTTTGCATTGTGCAGAAATACCATGATCTTTGGAGTTAAGGAGCTGGAAATTGGAATGGAGATGACTGAGTCATATTTAGCAAAGACTGGTGAAGAGGGTTATACTCCAATGTTAAGCATGGTTTTAACATCCTACCCATTACTGATAAATAGGTACAGTAGTTTTAGGCAGAGAGGCTGGATAAACTTGATTTCAAGAGCTCTAGAAGGCTCCCTCATTTTCCCAAAATCCTCCCACTGACTGCTGAGGTCAGAAATCCACTAGTTAAGGATGTGGGTCCTTATCTGATAGCTACCTGCTATCAGTGGAACCAGTACTAATGGACTTTGCTAAGTTAAAGAAGATTGTCTAAATAGTTGACAAAAATTTATTTGTTTATTTATTTTGCCCCAGCCCTGCCTGTTGACAGAAATTTAAAGCTCCATCATCACATAGCAGGATCCAGATTATGATATCACATGGTGGGTGGACTATAAGAGCAGGTCAAGAAAATGAACAGAACTGTGAATGAGTCAGTACCTTCCCCTGCCCAGGAGCTAGTGGTCAGAGCTGGCTGTCTGAGATTCCTGCATGAGGAAATCTGACAAACTCGATTATAAGTGTCGGAAAGACAATGAATAGTACCAAAACCTCTCTAAAGGGGCCACTATTAAGCTCTGGCTAGTAGAATCACATTTTGCAGAACCTATCTAAGAACAGGTGTGGGAGAGAGATTAGTTGAGATATAGGAGGCATCATGCAGGCTTCATCAGGATACACAGGGAAGGCTCTGTGAATGGGAAGGTGAAGCGGATGGAAGCCACTAGAGAGGGTGCCATTTTCCCTGACCCCATTTTCATGCAGCCACATTGGACTACAGCTCCAGGAGCCAGACTTTCTGAGCAGGGGAGCTGTTGGGAACTAGGGGTGGAGCAGAGTAAACTCATTAAGCTATATGAGGCATGTGGGCTCTGGGGCTCTTAGTTTTCCACCTTTGACGTGCCCCCAGGGACTTAGTGAAGAAACATGAGGGGAAGACATGTAGAGATACTTGGAAAAGACACAGATGAGCGATACATGGAGATGCTGCTCCTAGTCTGGCAGAGACAATGGCAGGTGTTATCTTGAATTTTCATTTTCTTTTGTGTTTCTTTTGATCTAGAGCTACCTCACCTCTTATGTGCTATTCCCCCATGAGATGATGCCTTATATTTTTGGTAAGCTTTCAGGCTTCAGTGGCCCGATTTATTTTTTGGCCCATGATGGTAATTTGGGGGATCTTATTGGGAAATCATAATGAGGAATACCCTTTCTTCTCCAGGTACACTAATTCTATTAAAGATCTGTCACATGAAAAATATCCCCCATTGTCTGTGTGTGCATAGGTGACTGCATCACTTTAGAGCATGCACCTTAGTAGTTTGGGGTCTCTGAGTACTATTCGGTATGTGATAATATGCATTTTGCAAAGCTTTTTTTTTTTTTTAAACAAATGGGTGTTATTAGGGGAAGACTGGAATCTTGTCTGGTGTAGTGGAATGGCTATGATAAAACCTAAGTTCAAATCTCCTTTTATTCAATATCGAATATAGTATCTGCTCTAATTGAAATAATGAAACACATACTCTCTACCTCATAGGATATTTGAAATGTGCAAATGGGCTTAAAAATGAAATTACCCCATTCAGCAAATAGTTCATTAAGCAGTATGAATATCTAAAAGGATTATTATCACTTCTAGTAACAAGTTAGTCATTTATTTATCCAACTAATACCCACGGGACATCTCCTGTATGTGAGCAGTGAATAAGGTAATTCTTACCCCAAAGAAGCCAATGATACGAACATTGTTATTGGGTGGATATCCTTTAAATTCCTTCCCATTTACACCCATAAAAATCTCACTCATAATAACCTTTTAAATTCAAAATTAAAAATACATGGCAAAGTTTCAGGAACCATTAATGAATTAATTTGTGCATTTGACCATAGCCAAAACAAATCTGATCATGTTTATACCAAAGAAATGTACACTTGCAGTTATTTTAAGATATCATAAATAACCTATCAAGTATCAGGCACTGCCAATGCTCTTAACTTGGACTCTTGGTTAGCACAAGAAAAAGTGCAATAGCAATTGCACAAATTGAAAACTAGCATTTTGACTCAAAGGTAGCTTCTGAGAACAACTGAAATCTTGAATGAAGAATGATCTTAGACTATATTTGAACAAATGACACCCCTATGAACAGCACTTTTGAAAATCACTCTTAGACAAGATTGCAATGTGATATATGGAAATCACCCTCGTTCTCTTATCATTGGATTGTAGAACCAGAGGAGGCATGGAAAGTGAGTTGTCCCTTTTGCTGCCTTGTCAGATCAAAGTGTAGTTATTTATTCCTATATTTTTGCTATTTTGAGCCATAAGAGGCAAGAGCAACACAGGCTGGTCTTTAGTTCCTAGACTGAACAGACACTTCTGACAAGGAAATAAATCTTGCTGTTCACTTGAAACAGTGCTCATTGCAACCTCATTCTCCCCTTAGAGCTTTTCTCATAAGGACATTCTTAACACTTGTCCTTAGAACTTCTGAACCGCAGAAACAAAGCAGACAATGGGTGATCACCTCATCCTCTTCACATGCTAACCCATTCAACCAAAGTGATGAAGTGAGCTAAAAAGATAAACACTTCTATGCCAACTTTCTCTGAGAATTAAAACCATTCCTTTGGTGAAGAGGTTAGGTTGCAAATTCACCTTCTGAGAAGTATTTCCCATGCTATGATGATATTCTAGAATGATCAGGAGTCAGTAATATAATGCAGATGGAATATGGACTTCAAACATACCTTTTTGATTTTGAATCTTTTCTACTCCCTCTTCCTAAAGCATCAATGAATTAAATTTGCAGCTTTTGTGAAGGTATTTAACTTTTCTAAAATTTTAGTTTCTTCTCCTGTGAAGTAGGGAAGTAATGACTAGCTTGTCAAAATACTGTAAAATATGTGAAATACCTTATAAATCTGTCACCCCTATCGCAATTTATCCTTCACACTTTAATGAGTGCTATTTGATATCATTCCCATGATTTTGTACAAACATCATAACTTCCATTTTTTTCTTTCCTTCTATTTAAGTTTCCTTGGGCTGCTTTCCCTGCCCTCACATACATCTCTACTTCCCTCCTGAACTGTTTGGTCGTCCAATGAAACTCTTTAAAATAAATCTTCTCCTAGAGTCACTGTTTTTACCAGTGTCCCAGGAAATAAAGTGTTCTTCCCTGTCTCTGTGTCTTTCTTCATGCAACATACTTGTTCTGTGTTACTCTAGAGGATTAAAAACTAGAGCTAGGGAAGAAGAGTTAGAATCGAAAGCATTTTTTTTTCAAAATTACAACTATAAGGGTCTTTTCAACAATAAAACTGAAAGCCAGCTATGGAAGGCAGTAATCTTCTTTGGAAGTATATGAGCAAGAAGATGCTGTCTGTTTGCTGTACTAGAAGAAATGCAGACTGTGATCAATAAGACATGTGTCAACTCAGGATTCAATCATTTGTTTTTCCTCTAAGTCCTTATTCTCTAACCTCTTGTTTATACCACTCATCCTTAAAGGTGCAATCTAAAGTCTAATTCTCCCCAAAAGTCTTTATAGTTTTTCCAGTCTTCATTCACTCTGGACTACTGAACTACCGAAGCCCTAAGGTCACCAACTGATATTTATTTACTTATTCATCTTCTTCTTACTGTTTGAGCCATATACTGATTTTCTTAAGCATGGTATAAATTCCTTGAAGCAGGGTTATGCTGTTTCCCTTGGCTATATCCTAGGACAAAAGTGTCCTTAGGAAAAACATCCCAACCTAGCAGCTTGGTGAACTGGAAATATCTTTGGATATGACATCTAGCAAAACAAACTTAGCCACAACCTGCAAAAAAACCTCAAAGAGGATGAGCAATAGGTGTGGGGTCTGAGTGGCAACATAAATTCTAGAAGGAGATTGTAGTTGATACAATGAACTCAGAGTCAGGCTGTCCTGGGTTGTGTTGCTTAGTTTGTGTGAAAATTATTCTTTCTTAAGATCATTAAGAACTTCCTCAAAATAAAAGCAAATTACCAAACAGAATTTTACAAGGTTGTTTCAGAGATTAAATATGACTAGATGTATGTAAAGTACTAAGCTTATTGTAGAAATATTTTGAAAATGTTAGTATCCTTTATTTGGTATATTTATGATAGCAAACAGATATATCTTAATCAGTAATTAAGAAAAGGAAGCAGAGCTGAGCTGCAGTTTGAGAGAAAACTCCCTCAAGGTTGTAGACCTGAAGAGTTCCCACATTTCTATAGGTATGATTTAGTGCTGAGCATATTATAAAGACTCACTTCTTGGGTCACTGGTTTTTTTTGGGGGGGAAGGTGGGAGCCCTTACATGACAGAAGAGGTAAGGGAGCTCTCTGGGTCTTTTTCTTTTTATATAGACAGACACTAATCCCATTCACGAGAGTTTCATCCTCAGGATCAATTTATCTCCCCAAAGTGCACATCCAAATACCATCACATGGGGGTTAGGATTCAGCATTCAAATTTGGGGAGGTGGAGACACAAATATTTAGTCTAATGCAATCTGATGATGACTGTTTTAGAATCGCTTTTTGACTGTATGGAAAACACAGAATCCCAGACTCCATCAAATCGGTGGAGTTAAAATGGCTAGGAATTGCATTTCCATTGCTAACAAAAAATTAGCTAATTCATATATACACCGGGGTTTGGCAATGACTGGTAAAGTACTGTATTTCAATGAATATTATAATGATTCAAATAAAACCAATTTCCTGTTTTCAAAATTCATCCCAATCTCTGACTCAGACATTGGCAAAAGCACAGCAGAATGCTGTGCCAGCTCGTTAAGATTATTTTAATCAATTATGTAATACTTCCCTGGTAGATGAGCAGTTTCCTCCAGACACCACTGCTCTGGGCCATGCAAGTATGCACTGCATGTGTTAGGCTATAACATCTGCAGATCTAATATAACAGTTAATTATTTAAGTGCATCCTCAGTCTCCTCATTCCTGTGGTGGATTGTAACTCCAAAGCTACATGCACCTGTGCTTATATACACAGGACACCTGTGCTCATGAAGGTTTAGGTCTGAACAGTATGGAACAGGACAGAGGTCCAAGGGAGAGATCTGGTCTCAGCATTATAAAACTAGAGCTTCTTTACAAAACTTCCATCCTATGTAAGGAATGTTACCTAACATTCCTTCTCCAGGCTGTTTTCCCCTTTATCATATCAGGTCATTTTTTTCACTAGAATATATTCTGCAGTGAATATTAATAGGAAATATTGTGTGCTGCTTCTATATAAATTTTATGAAAAAGAATAGCTCATTAGATGGTTTGTAATGACCTGTCTTAAGGGAAGAATGAAAAAAAAAAATAAACAAAGAACCCATAATGGAGAAAAAGTTACTGCTCACAAAGTCTGTCTGGATGGAATGGAAATTAGGAGGAAAAATCCAAGATAGGATTACTTTCTAGGAAATATGTTTTCAAAGACAGTGCCAGCTTTGCAGCATGCTCAGCTTAATTACTGGATTTGCATTCCAGAGTACATTTACTACTGTGGCAGATTTGAAAATCATATACAGTAAAATATCAAGCAGAATATATAATTTTGTACTGCATTTAGGAGGGGGGAACAGTATCCATCATAAGGCACAGATTTATCAGATATTTGCATTAACAAAGCATTGAACAAGGGACGCATTAGAGTTATTGAGAACTGAGAGATTACAGGCACTCAAAAGGACAGTGCTGGTGGAGGCCGGGTCACTATATGGATTCCCCACCTGCGTGCAATTGCAAGACCACTCAGATTCAGAGAAACATGGCAGGGCTAGAGTGGGTGTGCGTGTGTTTATTTAACAAACCAGGGAAAACAGAGTCCTCAAGGTCATAAATGGCCAGCTGTCTCACCCTAGATAGTGTCCACAGTGTCTCAAAGTCCTACATAAATGCAACTCATCCAAGATCCTCCTGGAGCGTATGGCCTGCAGGCAAGCAGTGGGCCAGGATCCAACTCATTGCAGCTGGAGGAGCTCACAGTGGGCCATTGAGATGACCCGGAAATAGGCTGTAGCCACATTCTGAAGGTTGGGATGGACAGCACCAGATGCTGGACCAGATGGCTATGTGGCTGCTGGATGCCGGACCAGATGGCAGTGGCGACTGCCGCATGATCAACACCTCGCAAATAGTGACCTGGGCACAGCATGCCTGTCACCCATCAACATTGCTGGGCAGCATGGGCAGCAGCACTGGTCACTTGGTCACTAATGACCTTAAAGGAGCATCAGGCCCCAGGCCTGGAGTCTCAGAGAGCTACTTGTTGTTGATGCACGTCAACAACTTACAAAGAGTTGTGATGTCAGAGGCAGGCGGAGACAGGCAGTGACCCCCAGCCTCTGCAAAGCCATTCACTTTCTTGGTGAACATCTTCAGCTTCTCTTCTTCCTTTAGAGGTCAGTTGCTAGATGTGTCTGAGAGCATCCAATCTGAGTGAGCAAGTGTCTAGTCCAAACAAGTAAGGCTAAACAAGTAAATAAGTGAAGTTCCAGAGCATTCCTAGAGAATCTGAGTATGTCTAGGAATCTAGTTCACAGTCAGTTCACAAACTGACTTCCCTCTTGCCCTCTTTCAGGTCTCCATCTACCAGTCTGATTGGTAGCTTGCTCCTGATTGGTACATTCTGTGATCTAGGCACCAAATCCACAGGCCACTCTACTGACTGTAACTGGAGCAGCCACAGTATTGGAGTTTGGCCCAGTGGGATCCCAAGGGCTACATGCCCTGGTGTAACAAAGTAGGAGTATGCCCCCAACAGCCTGGGCCCTCCTGGGGCCACTGGTGGTTACCAATGAAATAAATACTCATCACTCATGGCCAGTTGCATTGTCCTCAAACAGTGCTCTGTGGCCAAGCCCCAGGGCTCTGACTGGGCCCCTCTCTGGTTTCAAGTGCTCATTGACACCTGCTACAGGTAATTGAATTGATCCTTGTGAGCAATTGATAGCATCTAGTGTATTTTCACTATGTGCTACTCACTGTGCTTGTCACTAAATATATCTGATAAATAAAACACCATCATTTCTCCAGCAGTTCCATCTCATAGGAGACATAGCCAGCATTCAGCCAAGAAATGATATGGAGAATAGAAATGGGAATTATATGCTTCTAGTGCTGAATGGAGCCACGAGGAAAGTGATGAACTGTAGGGCTCTGTACGGCTATCCCTGGTTACTTCTTGCTTAGGTAAGAAACAAAGTTCCCATATTTGGGGGAGATTTTTCTAACAATTTTGTGTACTGCTTAGTTGTTTTAAAGCCCATTTGTAACCTTGGGTCAGGGTAAACCTTATGTTCCAAATAGAGAGCTTTTATCAGCCAGTGCAGCTTTGGGTACACGATATTTGAGTAATGGGGAAAATGCTTCTGGAGTATCCACCGGAAATATATTTCTTTCCCATTTTTAAGACAAGAGATGCTTTTAAAAGCAATCTCCCTACAGCAGGCAAAGACAATCCTCATAAATATCTCATCGGGTAATAGCCCTTTATTTTTGCAGCCTTTAAGTTTATGAATTTTGGCGATAGCTAATAGGACTAAGTTTTGTTGAAGCCAAGGAAATGTCCTCAAGCCTAAATGGATGAACTTTGAACAATTACACCTGAAGAGATGAGAGGGTTACCCTAAAGTTAACCAGACTTGATATTAAAAGTTACCAGCCAGAATTAGTATATATGGAAAGAGATAAAACAAAAGCAGAAGTGAGAAGACAATCTAGATTGAGATCAAATAGCCACATCATCATCATCATCATCATCATCATCACAATTCCTGGTAATACCATATAGTAACCAGATTGAGAAAACCATATCACTCTAAGATAATTTTTAACAAAATATACATTGCTTGTCTAGAAGTTAAGTTCCATTCTTAAGAGTTCTTATTTGTATACATACATTATTTAGGAGACAAGAATACCTGTAGAAGTAATCCCCCCTGGATAATTAATTAACCAAAGTCTGCCCCATCAGGATCTTCTGGTTAAAGTTATCCATTAGTTAGTGATTTTATTCTTGAGGTGGAATCAGTCCTTCTGTTGTCTGCAGTGGGGAACCAATTGAAGAAACGTCTCAGGTGTTATTATGGCAAATGACTTCAGCTCAGGTATAAGCAAAAATACCTTTTGGTTAGAACCATTGTTCAAAGTAGGTAGGTTAGATTTACCCCTCTTTGAAAAATTCTGAGGCAACAAATAAGGCAAGAATTGTGGTTTCCATTTTACAGATTAAAAAACTACATTTCTCAGAGATTAAAATACAACTCCAATATTTAAAATCTAGGATGTTTTCTCTCTTTTCAGATAGGAGGAAGTGTTATGGAAGTCAAGTGATTTCCTCTAGGGTGGTGTTAGGCCTGATAAATTTAGGAACGCATGCTTTCATTTATATTCTTCAATACACTGACCAGTGATCTTTATTCTTCAAGAATGCTGATGGTAGGATTTTCTTATTTAGCTTTTGCTAATTCACACAATTTCTTTTATTTAAACTCCATTTACCACTTTAGAGAATCTTCATTTCAAAATATTAGCATATGTTCTTGCATGGTACTCTTCTTGGGTACTCTACTGGGGCTGGATATACCAAATTTCAGCCTCTCGTGAATATTCATGACCGCATTGTGAAAAGTTAGTAATCTCTGGAAGATAAAATCAGATCAAGGAACTGCTGACATTTAAATCTTTAACTCAAGCAGTCCTGGGAACAGAAGTGAGTCAGATTACCCCACAGACAGCCTATAGATGTCAGGTTTTCTGTATTTTACAGAGAGTAAAGTCAGCAAGAAGCTGTTTGGTACTTTCTTAATTTATTTTTTTACAAAGTAATTATGATAATATTAATCTTTTGGCATTAGAAATATCCCTGACAGTTTTATTAGCCTTCTAGAAAAAGACTGAAAATTCCCTTTTGTGCACTTTTGGGAAATATATATAGTATACTTTTGTGGAATTGAATACACTTGCAACTGAGAAAAGGAAGAATAAAAGAGGTTTAATAACCTGAGAATAACAGTCTCCCTCCTCACTCCTCACATCACCCCATATCTGTAGTGCTTCTACCCATAAGAGCAGTAAGTAATTACTGAAGACCTTTCAATACCCAGATGAGAGCTATTTTGGAGCCAAAGAACAGGGGATCTTGTGTTGAGAGTAAATTAGTTATTGGAAATGAATTATGGAAATTTTCTGTATGTATATTTGTTCATAATTCTGCTGTGTTCACAATATGCTATTGTACATTAATAACTGAACCTTGTTATCTGCTGAGGACATAAAAGGAAATGGTAGGAGAATTTGTTAATAACTGTTAAGGTCATGAGACTTAATATCAAAACAATGAGACTGATGAGGCAGGCTGGCAGAAACATTTAGCAATTCTCTACTTTCTCCATTTGGGAATTTAGAGGTAGAATAGCTTGAATTGCCTGACACTGGCACAAATAAATTTTCTTTTAATAAATTTTCATGTATTTCTTAATCATTTCTTATTTTCTGTTTCCTGCTAGCATAAGTTAAATAAGTTGTAATTTTATGAGTTCAGTTTATGGCTGCTTCCATTTTCCATGGATAATATATGAAGAATATATGATTATAGAAATGTTAGATCCAAGAATAACTTAAAACTATACAACAAGAATAGGGGTTTTTGAGATGATAAACACTGCCTCTGTTTTGAAGCAATTTAAGATGTCACATTTCTCTCTAACATCATAAAATTGATAAAATACCCCCAAGTGCCTATAGTCTGAGTAACTTTTTATGTTTTAAAAATCTGTGAAGTTACAACTAGTAGAAGAAGAGTTCTGAACCCTATCAGAGATTAGTGCAATTTTGATGGAAGCTGTGGTTCACTCCGTTTATTTTGTGCCAGGCAGTTGACTTCAGTCAGCTTTATTAATTATCCCTTTCTTCAAAAAACCATCCTATAGAATCTTTGGTATTATAGTCTTCACTTTTCAAGCTATAAAAACTGAAACTCAGATTACTAAGGAAATAGTCATTTATGTAAAGTCTATATATATCTAGTAAGTGTGAAAAATCAACATTTGCTCCCATTGCTATCTCATTCCATAGGTAAGTATGTTGTAGCATTTATTTGATGTGATTAGGGTGTTTGATGTGATTAGGGTATCATCTATTTGATAGATGATAGACATTATATGTATTTTAATACAGTTTCATTTGGTGTTATTAGTTCAAAGAGAAAACCTGAAGATCTGTCTGTCTGTCTGTCTGTCTGTCTATCATCTATCTACCTACCTACCTACCTACAGCTTGATAGACCAACATAGGTATCTGTGTGATAAGCCAGTGCTTAGTGCCATGAAGGGAGAAAGACATTGCCATCATACACATGTGACTCACTTCTAAATATTTAAGGACTATCATCCCTTGAGTGTATGAATGAAAACAAAGAGAGTCTCACTTATGCCTGGGAGCCAGAGTCTCATCCAGAATAAATCAGTCTCACAGTCTCATTCATCAGCCTGATGGTTTTAATTGTTGAATCGGAAGTTTAATTTGCCATGCTTGGATAACAATCCAATTCCAGGAAAGCATATGTATCAAGTGATCAATGGGGGACAAATTTATAAAGTTAATTATAACTAATCCTGGAATCCTCATGTAACTTAGAACAATAGAAAATTTTGAATTTTGTTGATCTCTCATTATTTGGTATCTTAACCAATCTAGGAACACATACCTTTTATCAAAGTTAATTCTTCATTTTTAATGTTATGTTGCAGACACACATAAATACATATATATTTTTGATATTCATTTTAGATTTCTGCTGAATGAATTAGAAAACTCTTCTAAGCTTGCAGTTTTATTTAATTTCTATAGTAACACTATAATGCATTATTCCCATTTTACAGACAGAGAAACTGATCCTCAACTCTGATAAATGAATAATTGTCAATGTTTAACTAATCAAATCATGCATTCAATTTTATGTTACATTTTAATTCCTAATATATTTTTTATATCTTTACTTAATTTTCTAGCAAAGGTTTTGGTTCAATTTCTCCTTTAAGTTCACCAGAGTACCCTAAAAATGTAATAACACATACCTACTTTAGTTCTTTCCTCCTATGATCTGTTTCCCACTGATGCCAAAATGGTCTGATGTTAAGATCTAATATTCTCATATCTTTCCTGCTCAAAGTTCACCAATGACTTCACAAGATTACTTGGAAACTTGTACAAGTATGCAAAGGATATTTAAAAGTAATTTTCTGCTTCCTTGTCCAGATCGTCTCTCTAAAATCATACTTCAGTACCTAGCCCAATGCTTTGCATGTGGTTGACATTTAAGATATGATGGTTGAATAAATATATAAATAGGTAAATGAATAATGAATGAATGAATCAAATCCAACAAAATTTTATTCCTATGGTCTCCTTTTGAGCAAGTAGTTGCTTTGTGACATGGTAGAAATCAATGCAATATCTGATCAATAGTTTCTTTCAGCACAGTTGTATTTCTTCCAGATCAAATTTGAGACTCCACTTTTCTTTCTTTCTTTTTTTTTTACCAATATCTGCTTTATTATTATTATTATTTTACATCATTTCAGTCCCTGGGGGTCACCCACCACCTCCCCTTCCCACCCGCTCCAGCTGGTCCCCACTCTCTCCTTGTGCAGTTTCATTTGGTTGACCATATATTAGTGAAACCATTTGGTTTCTGTCCCTTTCTATCTGTCTCGTTTCTGCTAGAATGATTTCTTCTAGGTACATCCAGGTGTCTATAAATTCATCAAATTTGTCATTTTTAATTGATGAGTAATACTCCATTGTGTATATATACCACATCTTTTTCATCCACTCATCTGTTCTGGGGCATTTGGGTTGTTTCCATGTTCTTGCAATTATAAATAGTGCTGCAATAAACATCTGAGCACAGGTGTCCTTTTGTACCCACATTGAGGTCTCCTTTGGGTAGATTCCCAGAAGTGCGACTGCTGGGTC
>PVHY01008257.1:0-28518 GCA_004024945.1 Uropsilus gracilis
AGTTTTCCTCCGTCGCCTCTGTTTTCATCAGAACTTAAAATCCTTCAGAATTCGAGATAGTCTTCAGTTCGGAAAGTTTTCTAGAAAGTTTGCTATTCTTGACGCTTGAGTTCTAGTCAGATGTACTGTCAAAGCGTGGAATAGATTGACTTGAGGTCCACACTCGCTGTCGTTAGTAGGGATTATTACCAGGTTGTGTCTCTCCATGGTTTACATCAACTTTCCGACCTCTTTAGGTTGCCTCTTCCTACCTGTTCCCATACTCCTTCATTCATTGAATGCATACCGAGTGCCCTGTGCCAGACCCCATTCTGGAGACTTGAGACACAGTAATGCAGTTTAGAAGCCCAGGGGCAGGAGTGGGGAGGGCATTGCATTGGTCCATTACTGAAGAGTCATAGGTTGTTAACACATGGTGCTGAAACTTTTTCCGGGTGGCGTTATGGTTATGCGCTAACTTAGATCCTTTCTGTGTGTGACTTAGACATTTTTCTAAAATCCTTTAATGAAGTTTGTTATTGACTAGTGTTTGATGTTCAGTTCAGTACCTAATACTTGGTAATATTTCCTAAGTGATGATAATATAAACTGATCTCACTGAGAAGAATTTTTTTTTTTTTTTTAACAGCTAGTAAGTTGTTCCTTGAACCTTCATTAAAGCTACCATACCTTAGTGGTATGGTATTTCACTGTTTTATTCTTTGACAAAAATGTAAGTACTTACAGACCTTGAAAATTTTTCTTTTATCCCAGGTTAGCAATCCTTTATGTGACTAAAATCTTCATGGATTGCCAGGCATTGGTAGTAAATGCATACTCTCCAATAAAGGAAAAATATTTGTGTCTCTATATGCACATACCTAAAACTTTAACTGTTTTTACATTACCATTTGGATATATAATTAACATTTAAAGAAAGCTTAAAACTAGTTTAACAAAAGGTCTTTAAGTGCTGTGATTTCAGATTTTTATAAAATTGCTGTGCAGAGCAGTATAGAAATTTCTTTGGGCAATGTTTTGTTCCATTGCAAAGTAGAATGGTAAAGTGCTTTTTTTTTTGGCTTTTTTTTTTTTTTCCCCACATATGTAAGTCACTCCAGAGGCCTTGGGAAACGGGGGATTGTACAAATGTGTAAGCCTATTCCAGATCTAGCTCCAGCAGTAAAATTAGGTTTTGTTACTGTTTTGAGTGCTTTAACTAGACCTTCGTTATTGTTGGTAAGGGCTAAAGTTATGCCATATCACGTTTTAATGATTAAGTTGTAGTTTGAATAAATCTTTTCATAAGATTTTAAGAGAAATTGGTCCTGTTAAAGATGGAAAGCAGTAAAGGAGTATTCTGTAGGTACACATTGTTGATGGAAGAAGTTTAGTGCAGCTTGCAAGCTTGCTGCAGTGCACAGAATATATGTCATTTCACATCTTTTTGTTGATAATGTATTAAAGTGGTGGTGTTGGGGTTTTTTTGGTATCCAAAGTAATAGTAAGTCCACACAACTTCTTTAAGGAAAGAAGCTATAATTGCACAACTTCTGGAAACTGGATGTGAGTCAAGTAGCGCTACCCCCAAGAAGTTCCTGCTCTTTTTTTCCTTGCTGTTGCCATGTGTCTCCCTCCTGAGCTTATTCCACTGTAGAGGGTTCTTGCTGTCAGGTGCACCTTTTGTCCTTATCTTTGAAAGACTTTCCTCACCAGATGCATTTTCCTGATCTTTGTCCACATGGTTTTAGGAAGCTTGGTTGAAATTGGAGGGCATATGTTTGAATGAAATTACCGGCTTTTCAGATTTAACTTTCTTGGCTTAGTCTTCGTAATTCAGGAAATATGAATGTGATTGATTGTCCTTAAGAGTGTCCTGCGAAAGTGACTTCAGTTATGAATTTATATAGGCATGGCAAGAAAGAATATCTGGTTGTGATGGTCAGAGAATCTACATCAGCTTCACACAGAGCTCCACCTATGTGGAACAGACTGTGTGATATAGAGGTTGTTAGATGGAACCCTCAAAGTGACTAACATTGGAGGGGGAGTTCAGAGGTCATTTAGATGTGCTTAAGAGCATCAGAATAGCAACAAATGGCACCAGTTAATAAGTTTGTGTTTTCATTTTTCCTGGCTCACTGTATTTATTAGATTTGGGTGGGATGCCTTTGATCCTCATTTTAGGTTACTCAGGGGGAAAATGTTGCCTAGAACTGCCTGAGCTATTATAGGTACAGAAAAAGTGAGTGATAGTTTTGCAAATCATACAGGATGGGGCATTAATTATCACTTTTATTCGCCAGGTTTTTGTTTATTTAAGAGTAAGTGTGGATTGAGAGAAACTATGGAGTAAGGTGTAGCAGATTCATTAAAGTGTTGCTTGCATTTGGACTAGTTCCTTCTGTTAATGCTTCTAGGTAGCTGTCAGTACCTCTCTGGCTTTAGAAGATGAAAAATAAAAAGCATAAGATAGTTATCTCTAAAGCACTTATTTTGCATTAAAGATCTTCCTAGAGGGCAGTTTAGAGGAACTACTATACTGCTGTGTTAGTAGTATATATATAATGTAAGAATTAGTCCTTTAAAATGTTAACGTTTGTCATAAGGTCAGTTAATTCCGACAGAATAGAGGAAGCTTCACTTCTACATCACTCATTAAACATAGCTAAGTAATCGCTTCTCTGTTTCAGAAAGATTATATAATTTAGACTAGAAAAAGTAGTGTGTACACCTTTTGAATTATAAACTGAGAAAGCTTAGAGACAGTTTTTGCTTTTATTTTTATTCAAGAGTATTTGAATGTTCTTTTGGCAGTTTTGTTGGACTATTATAAAAGCTGATGGACTACTTGTAGTTTTAAATAATGCAGTTTGAATATAGTTCATGTAGAATCAGCATAACAATAAAGGTGTTATTAGTAAGAGCAAATCACAGGTAAAATATGAATGCAGTTAGTAATCTGTTAAAATTCTTCATAGTCTGCTGTGGGAACGAGAATTTATTTCCATAACTTTTCTAGTTATAAAAGTTGCATATTCAAGATAACTTAAAAACCCAGATTTATAAGTAAATGTCACCTGCAACCCTATCACTTGGAAATAAGCAAAATTAATGTTTTGAAGCTTTCGTTTTCATCTTTCATTCCATGAGCACAGTAAAATTGCAGTGCTTACAGTGTCTGTTAAAATATACAGTATCTCACTGTACATATATTTCCATGTTAAATATTGAAAACATGGTTTTTAATGACTAATAGTCTGTCATATCTTAAATTGCCTAATTGTTCCCCTATTACCAGGTCTTTTGATTCTAGTGAATCATTTTTTCTTTATTATAAATTACAGCTGAGACTTTAGGTACATAAATTCTTGAATTTATTCATGATTATGAATTAGAAGGCTAAAAATAATTGCTACTATGTTGCCAAATTGATTTTCAGAAAGATAAAATAATAGCTAACACTTACCAAATGGTTATGTGCCAGGTATTGTTCTCTGTGTAAACTCATTTAATTTGCACAGCTCTATAGAATACTACTATTACCTGTTTTACACAGGCAGCCTTGAGAATTTAAGTAATTTGCTTAAGGTCACTCTTGCAAGTAGCAGAGTTGTGACAGGGATACATGGTTCCCTGTACCAGAATTTGGATTCTGAATCAAGCATGCTAACTCTTAACATCTTCTGTGTTCTAGCCAACATAGCGTATCTTTAATTTCGTAGGTGAAAAAAAATAGTGCTTTAATTTGCATTTCTCTGACTGCTACTAAGAATAACACTATGGATAAGCTGTAGAGAATTTTCACTTAGTTGTAGATTAAGAGTATTCAGCATGTGTACTAGGAGTATGACTAATAAAGAGCCCAAGAGCGTAATTGTTAAGTGTGAGCTCTGGACTGTCAGGGTTTAAATACTGGCTCTACCTTTTTGTTAGTTGCTTTATCTTTAACAAGTTGTTTAACTTCCAGTGTCAGTTTTCTCTTCTGTAAAATGAAAATACCAGTAGACTCTATCTTTAAAGGGGTGTTATAAACTATAGGGGAAAAAAAGGTGTGTGTGGGGGGAGTACAGTACTAACACAATTAGCTATTGTTATCCTGTATTCATAAGGATGCTACACTTTAAGTACTAAAATTGAAACATTTTTGCAAGTAGTTTTCTTGGAATACTATGTTTTTATTTTAGTGATGCTGTCATATTTTTGTACAGTTTTCAACCTGCAGAAACAACTTGTGAATCAGTCCAAGAAAGAATATGGTTTTGGTATCATTGGGACACTTCAAAAGAATGTCCCTGCCTCATGGGGGGGGGGTAGTTTCAAGAGTAGTTCCAGTAATGATTTTCAGTAATCATTGAAGTAATAAGTATGCAGTTTCTCCAGATAACTTTGTTGAAGGAGCAGACACATTTGGTGTGTATCTTCTCTATTATCTAGAAATAGAGTCTTTTTCTTAATTTCTTTTTTTCTCTCTCTCCCACTTGTCATAGTTGTTTGGCTCCTGAACTAAATTGTGGTCCCTGTTCAAAACAATATAGCAGACATCCTTTTGAACTCAAACCACTTAATAGTGTTAGGAGACACGGTAATACATAGTGTGGGTATTGGTGATCAAATGAGAAGTCAGTCCTTGAAGCTAAACCATATATCAATTGATTCGTTAGTTAAGTCGATGGATGTTATACTCTGGCATCTTTGAACTTTTTTTTCCCCTTCAATGTTAAGTGAAGTCTTTAGAGGTAGTAGGCCAGTAATGATTTTGTGACTCTTTTCCTTAGAAGGGGAGACCAGTGTAAGTCTCCTGGAACCATAATGCCTTGAAAGTAAAGGTAGTATCAGCTGTTGGCACTAACCTTGAATTGAACATCAGAAGACCTAATCTCTGTTTCAGCAATTTTTTTTCTGTTTACTACCTACACTCTGCGTTTTACTCCCTCCACCATGACCCTTTTCACCCAGATTGTTCACCTGTACACTCAGATTCCCTCCTTCTTGATTTGATTTCCCCATCTCCTCAACTTATTCTTCGAATTCTCTGCCTTTTCATTTGAAACCTGAATTTTCATGAGGATACAGGTATAACTTGAGTTGAAGTGTCTTATGATCCTTGAATCATCGGGCCCAGATAAACATTAATTGCCACATCCATCATCTTTTGTAGGTTGGTCCCTTGTTCCCTATAACCACCTCCTTGCGCTTACACATCTCTGTCATTGAAGCCTTTAATACTGTCTTCACAGACATTCTCTCTATGTCCCATCTGAACGTCCCCAGTGCATGTGGGTATAGGTATTCATCTATTCAATTTAAAGTACATTGAGGGTGCTAGCCACAGTGTCCAGTGATAAGACCGATCTACTTTCTCCTGTATTTAGTGATTTTCGCCCTCTGTGTTTACTCTCCCCGTACTTTAGAAATATTTAACTCCATCCTATCCTAGCGTCTCCGTTTACTAGATAGAAAGCATTAGGCGGTTGTAAGGATAGAGTTACTACTGTTAAAACTCTTAGAATAGAACCTAGCGCACAGCAACATAAATGTAATTAAATGTAATTAAACATAAATGTAAGCTGTTATTATTGTTTATTCCATTGCTTATTTTCCAGTCACATTTTTGTCCCCTTGGATTTCAGGAAGCCCTCCTTTCATTCTCCCAAGACATGGTTTACTTCTTTCCTTCTACTATCCCAGAACAAGACCAGAAATAGCAAAAAGCATCTTCAAACTTTTTATCCATCTGCCTTCACTGCTCTTTTTTTGACGGTTGTACGCAAGACAAAATTTGCAGGCTGGTGACCTCTGACTTAGCTGAACTCTCACTTCACCAGCTCCGGGCACTTATTTTGTGTTCTTGTCCTGCATGAATGTTTCCCACTACTGTCCTTTAGTTCTTGATGGAGAATTTTTTTTTAACTGTCTTCTTGAAGAGCTTTATTACTGTTTCGCTGTGAAAGCTAAAGTTATTTCTTCTCTTTCATTCCTGTTCTTTAACCTGTGTCTTTACTCATTCTCAGCTCCTTCCCTCAGGTTTCAGACAAGGAAAATACTCTGCTTCCTACCTTACCAAGCATGGCAGCTACCATGCTACCTCCCTCTGTGGCCAGGAGTACAGTCTTTCCTGAGAACATGTGCTTCTTTGAAGGGGATGTTTTTGTATTGCTCTCTGTTGCTGCAGCGCCCATCTCCAACAGTGTTGCATGAACTAGTGGATCTTTTTGTTTTCTCATTTTTAAAATGGGGACTGTAGCAGTCTTTATCAGTGATTAGTTGTGAGGGGTAAAAGACCTGTCAGAAAGCACTTTCTAATGAGCACTGATAACTCTGAGACAGTTAAAAGAATTTTTCTGATCATAAAAGAGAATTTTCAACTAAAAGTACTCTTTCAGGTAGGGCAATTATTTCCTTCCTGGTCATTTAGAGCAGTTTGTATATTGTCATTTCTATGAAAGACATAATTTTTAAAAGTTCTATGCCCATTACTCTAAAGCCATTAATCATTAATTCAGTCTTTTTAAATATAAATAAAGACCTGCTTGCTCAATTGTATACAGTTAATGGGAAATCAAGACCTAATCCTGTTGTTGCCTTAATTTCTGATCCAGAGCTTTTTGCCACTAGAAAAAAAAACATTCCTTTAACTTTCATAAGTCAGATTTTTTTTAAGTGGAAAATATAAGCTTAATTTTGGCTTCCATTCATTTATTGTAATCATTGAGAAAGGAATGGATCCAAGTTTGCTTGAGAAAGAGTAAGACATGAATAAAGATCAAAAGCAGCTCTTAACTAAGCAGTAGTTAGCCTCTTCAGTTTGCCCAATCCTCTTGAAAGTAATCATGAGAACTTCCTTTTTACTCAGTTCTCTTTTTAATGGTATGAGAAGTTGCTGTTTAAGATTATCAGCTACAAATTGTTAAATGTCTACCATGTGACGTCACAGTACCTATTTCAGGTACTTTGAACTATAGCTCACAACCGTGTTAAGTTTAGGTGTTACCTAGTAAACTGTGTAGTATGTGTTATTTACATCGAGGAAAGCGCCCAGCTGGGACTTAGATCCCAGGTGTGTCTGACTCCAAAATTCACGTTCTTTCCATTACACCCTACTTGCCTGCTTGTATTCTGTTAAGAATTTGCTGGGTACTGGAAAATTTACTTTCTTAAGTTAATGCTAAGGCTACAATTAAGAGGAAAACTGTACTCTCAGGGTCAAGTGTGTATCTGGCTGCCCAGTAACATCTTTCTAGCAACAAGAAAAAGTACCAGTAATAGGACAATTACGAGAATTGCAGGAAATAATATACATACATAGTTTCATATCTGCAAAAATCATTCCCAGATACATAGTTGAAATGATACTGTTAGTATTTTTAGATCATTTGTGACCAAAATGAACTTTAATAGGCTAATTCTTTGTGTCTTCAAAAAAGTTGCTTCAAACTGGATTTCGGACAATCTGTTCATGTTGACTGAGATGCAGATTGTTATTGAACCTTCTGTTGGTGGTTTAGCTTCCTCGTAATGTTCGCTTCTCTAAAATTTGATG
Organism: Uropsilus gracilis; assembly: GCA_004024945.1. Classification (NCBI taxonomy): domain Eukaryota; kingdom Metazoa; phylum Chordata; class Mammalia; order Eulipotyphla; family Talpidae; genus Uropsilus; species Uropsilus gracilis. The sequence goes on from PVHY01008257.1 coordinate 7,523, forward strand.
ACATTAGATGCCAATTGAATGTAATTTTTTACTTTATGATTTCACCAAATTGTCCCAGCCTCTACTTTGCTTTTCTGATAGGTAATACATTTTTTCTCTTGACATCAGTTACTACTTTTAGCAACATAGTTTCGCTCCCATCTGGTCTCCACTGTGACCAAATAGAAACTAGCTAATCAAGCATCTTAACTTTTTATTCAGATTTAGGTCATTAAGCAAGTCTGTGTCTCTCTGTGCAGTAAGAAAGACACCCAACCGTGTTTACTAGCAAGGGGTGCATAACAGTTTCATAAAGTTTCTAAATTGCTACCGAGTGCATCATATCCCCCACAAGCAAACGAGGACAATGAAATTTGGAAAGTTAATTTGTCAAATACATCCCGTTGGGTGGTTTTCCTCAGAATTTGCATCATTGGCTATATTTTGATGAAATTGTTTAAAGATGAATTCATGGGTAAATGGGATTGTTGCAGATACTGTTTGTTGAGTGATCATTGATCATCAGGTAAGGTCCATCTCAGTTATGAGAGCTTAGCTAGAGTTCCCCCAGATCATATTTTCTGAATGTCCTCTTAAGTATCATTCTTGTGCTACAAAAGATACAATGATAATCTAGAGGAAGAGAGATGCTTGCAGTCTGGGAGGGGGCTTCTTTCCCTCATGTATGGCTTAATTGTGTCTAAAGAGAATACTGCCATTCCTCAGATACTTGCACCAGAGCAACTGCTTTGAGGCTGAAGCTCAAATTTAAGATCAAGCATTTTTTCCTTGTTTATTTTTTTCCCAGCTATGTCATTCTGAATTGCCTGGAATTTCAGATTCTCACCCTTTCCCCCACCCACCCTGTTCTAAATTTCTTGTAGAAAATTATTCAGAGGGAACTAAAGACTTCTTGTCCTTTGTATGCAGTGGATGTGAAGAACACAGTTCTCTTCATTTTAGTTTTTATTGGTTCATGCTTTAATTCTCTCCAATTCTGGCTATTACAGAACCTTCGAGATGTGTAAGTATGTAATAACTGACATCCTTTCAAATTCAGGCATTTTGAAGATTGTTTCTGTATCACAGGAGGTGTAATATAGATGAAAAACCAGTTTATGAAAAAGATCTTTAGTGTCATTTTTATTACTGATACAGATGAGGGAATCGTAACCTTGGATTGGGAAGAGAGAGTTAAGAGGGTGTGAAGGTCTCTTTAAAAAATAAAAGTCTTGATTTGGTTTATAAAAATCTTCAGGAAATCATAATAAACATTTAAGAAACTTGTCTTTACTTTTACAAAGAGTCTCTTTTTCCTGCTAAATGAATTGACTGCTTGCTGATCTCTTGGATGAGCTGAGCTTCCTGGAGAACGTTACTGTATACACCTAAGAGTTAGTCAACATTAAATGTGTGCATTTTATTTTATCATATTTTTGTTTTGCTGAAGCATTGTTACCAACTCCCCTCTGAGTTTTGCAGTGATTACAACCTAAGTAAATTAGTTTTAGCAATGGGATTAAAATCCTACTTGAATAATTTTTAATATTCCTTTAAACGGGTCTTACTGTTATAAAAAAAATTGTACATCAAGTTAGGGCCTTTACACTTTTGACTCTGAGTGAAACATCAACTGATGTTTCATGGTTAACATTGAGAGACTAGCAGTTAACATCAGTTAGTCTTAACTTTCATTGGCAGTAGATGTTTTCTGTATCAGGGATGGGTGAGTGAGAAATTAAAAGTTCATCAATAGCATAATTATTTTGCCACTATTGTTGACATTTCCCTTGTTGCCAAGTCCAGAGCCTGTATATATAGGAACCTGCATTTGAGCCTTGTTTTCTTTCACCTATTCAGACTTGTTTGATTTAGGAAAAAGTGATAGCTTATAAATTCGCTCCTGAAGGGCTTATTCCAGGAATATTTGTTTTTCCTAGTTGATGTTTATTAGTAAAATTTAATGTCTTTTCAGGCATTTTGATAAGTGAATGGGAAAAACTGATACAGGAAAATTGAATCTATTGAAATGTGAATCTGTTGGTTGTACGTTATTATACTTTATTTCTGCTTGAGGTATTCAGTTACATAAAAAATTACATTTACTGTAATAAAGCACATTTAAAGCATTTCCCTTATAATTGTGCCCACTAATTCCTTTTTTAAAATTACATTGATTTGACAGGTAAAACAATACTCATTCAGACATTTATTTATGACTTTCTAAGCAACGTAGAAGAAAATGGTAATTCTTTCAGTGTGTCAGGGTCAGTCTAGTGGGAAAAAAGTTATACAAGCCAGATCATGAAGCAGTCTGTGATGTGGTGATAGAGATAGCTAAGTACTGTTAGGAAGATGCTGAGGAGTTCTCTGCTTGAGCAAGTAAGTGAAGGAAGCATTCCTGGAGCATGTGACCCCTGGGCTGAGCTGTGATCAGAGGGGGAAGATAGGGGGACCCAAGGCCCTGGAGGGGAGACTGAACAGTGGCCAGGCAGAGCTGTTGGCTTAATGTTGTCAGAGAGAATGAGGATAAATGGTACTGAGGGAAGGATGGAATGAGAGAGCTAGGCGTGCCAAACTAGACCTTAAAGAGTTAGATTCCACCCTTTTAAAGTTCATCCCCTGTCGTTAGTAGGGCTAGGTTTTGAATGGGGCATGATAGTCATGTGTGCATTTGAGCTCTAATTTTGAGGAAGATAGCATATACCAAAAGGTTATTAGTGTTTATTAGGGTTGAAAAGCTGTTGCAGTGCTCTAGATGGGAGTTTTACAATGTTATTGTAAAACTGTTACTTGGGTTGAGAGAATTGGTCCTAACGTTAGTAGCACTTGATTGTATGAGAAGGGGGTGAGTGGAAAGAATATCTGCTAAGGCTTATTCTCCTAGCTTGTATAACTAGGTGGTTTGTGTTGTCTCTCCTGTGTTAGAGAATATAGGAGGAAGATTTGGGTTAATTTGGTGAGTTCACCAGGGACTTTGGACATAGTAAGTTTGAACTATGTCTGGTTTCATGTCTAGTAGGTCACTGAGAATGGTATTTTTAGATTTTGGGGAACATCTGGACTGGGAGTATGTATTTGGGAACAATTAACACAGAAGTCAGTCAGTAATTCAGCATTTTTGAGATCTGGATCAAACGTCTGTGCAAATCATATAAGAACTAGGGGCCATTATCCAGAAAAATCTTCACATTTGCAGCATTCTATGTACAGTTTTAAGGGGCTCCAGAATCCCTTGGCAATCTAGAATCTCATAAATTTCAGAATCCACAGTGAGTGTAGTAGTGGTAGCCATGATGATGATTAAAAGTACCTAGGAACTCAGAGTGAAACAAGCAAAGAGCAGGGCTTTGGGAATTAAAACAGTTTGCATACCTATGGAGCAATAGGAAACATGAAGCAGGGGAAGGAATGACATTTCTGAAAGACAACTTCATAGTTGTGCTCTGAAAGTACTTTGGTCTTACCTTATATTTACTAAGCCTGAAAAGCTCTATTTCTTTCTTCTTTCTAACAACTGTTGTCCATAGTTGAGAGTTCAAGACAATTTATCTTCGGGTGTCTTTGTTAGTCAGTATGAGGGTTAGCCCTGAGCTGGGCTCCATTTTGCTGACATTCTAATTTAGTCTTTATGATGGTTCTTGGAGGTAGCTAACTGCAATTAGATCCAGTCTACTAGTGAAAAAGTCAAGACTTAGAGGGACATAAGATCACGTGGCTAGTGAAGTTTTAGTATATCCATTACACAAACCCTGGTCCATTGAACAGCAAAATCTATACGTTCTCTGGTGTACCACACTATGTTTACCAGGATAATCAGTGAATCACACTGTGATATTATTTTACTGATGAACACGGTGGAATATGAGGTGAGTCTAATGGTTTGGATTATATTCGGTGTTATAATGAGTTTTAATCCCAGCTCTGTGATTTTGGGTAAGTCATTTACTCTCTTCATTGGGTTGATTTTCTTATTGTCAGTTTGAAAATTCTTACACCCAATCAATTCACCAGTAAAAACATTGTTGACCTGTGTCTCTTTATCTCTAAAGACATACAACTGAGGAAAATGTACAATCTTGAATTACAAAACTCTTTGATTTGTGTGTGTTAACATGATGATTTTCTCGTGTGAGAGTACTTGTACCTTATTTGAAGCTTCTTGGTTTATGTTTTTTTTTTAATGCTTTAGTTTTAAATAGAAAATATAGTAATTAAATGCTCAAGAACTTTTTGTATGTTTTCTGGTTTTCCTGGAACATTATGCTGTGAGCCTGAAAGGAGCACTTGAAGTTTTATGCAACTGTTAGCAGTCTATCTGTGAGATTTATAGTTTCCTTAACTTCACGCTCTTTGAAAATTTTGTAAATGTTCTATTTTATTAGTTCTTTTCAGAGAGTGATGTCTTAGTGTGCATCATTTTGAGAAGTTGTAAGGTATGTCTCATTTGTATTTTACATTGATGGCTCCCTATGTTAGGATGTGTGATAGAGATAAGTTTAGCTATAGATTGGAATAAAGTATTTTAGGGCCATTTTAAAGAAGCCTCTGATTGGCCTGAAATTTGAAAAAGAAATTCATCTGTTAAAGAGTTCACTTTTAAGTTCTCCAGGAAGAGAGCAGACTAGTAAGTCTCAGTTTGAGTCATCTGCTTAAGGGTCCGCTTGATTGAGAGTTGAGCTGGTATTTTATTACTAGGGCAAGTGAACAATTTCACTCCTTCCTCTTTCGCATTCATACCCGTTGAGCATGACTTGAAGGGAGGAATGCTTTACTTAAAAAAACAAAACTATCGAGGTATGATTGATTGACATATAAAACAACTGGATATATTTAATGTATAGTTTGCAGGTAAATAGATACCTGTGAAAACATCATCCCAGCCTATGCTCATGAACTATTCATCTTCTACAAGGGCGATAGTTTCTATCTATTTTAAGTCAAGTATGTGTGGAGCTGATAAGTAATTCCTGCACTGTCTCCCAGGTTGTGAGTGTAGAACCTGTAGGTTTTATGTGGCACTGAAAGAACTCCTTAGTCAGAGATTAGCAGAAAATCATTCACTCAACAAGCATCAGTACCTGTTTCATGTCAGATACTGTTTTAGTGCTGAGAGACTCAGTGAAAAAAATTCCTTGCCCTCATGAAGCTGATACTTGACTTAAAAGGAGCAAAGCTGGGGACAAAGTAGTGAGGAATGTGGGATTGAAGTGTGGAGGTCACTAGCAGAAGATTGCTCTTCTAAATAGGGTGGGCAATTACAGATTCATTTTAAAGTGGAAGTTGAGCAGTTCTGAGGCTGTTAAGTGAATGAGTCATGCAGATGTCTGAGGGAGCTTGTTCACATCTTCTGTGGGGTAGTGCTGCGGCTGGTGTGGCAGGAGCAGGTGGAGGAAGAACAGAAGAAGATAGAGAGGCGGTTTGCTTGAATAAGCTGTGAAGGGTAGGGTGAGGCGCTCAGCTCCAAGAGAAAGGAGACTCACTTCTGGCTGGTGAGCAGGTGAGTGACTTGCTTTGACATGTTTTCGGAAGGTCACTTTGGCTGTTGTTTGATGGCAGGCCAGGACCAGAAGCGGGTCAGGGAGGAGGTTGTTGCAGTAATCTGAGACTGTGGTGGTTTGGACTAGGCTAGCAGCAGGGAACAGATACAGAGTTAGTTTCTGGGTATAAATTGAAAGTAGATACAACAGAATCTTCTGCTGGATTAGAGTGAGGTGAGAGTAACAGGGTCGCAACCTTTTTAGCCCTATTAGCAACATTTGCTGTGTTGGAGAGATTGCGGGAGAGGTTGGTGTGGGGGGAAAAGATGAGGATTTCTGTTTTAGACGTGGTAGGTTTGAGCAGCTTGTTAGGCATTCCAGTAGAAACATTGAGTAGGCACCTAAAGAAAGGACTCTGGTCTTAAGGGGAGAGGGCCAAACACTTTTAGGTCAAATTCCACCTAAACATTGAGTCTGAACAGATAACAGCCTTTGGTTTGGAGATTGTGGTGATGATTAAGAAATGGCAAGCATATTAGCAAATATGAATCAGGAAATAAGATGAAAAATAAGAAATTCTAGTGTGGGGGTGGTGGGGAGGCAGCAAATTAGAAATTTGTTTCAAAGGACTATGAATGATAAGCATTTCTAGTTGCTGGCGATTAAGTCAGCTGAGAACTGAGACTTTAGACATTCAGATTCAGCAAGGTGAAGGCCACTGGCACCTTCTCCAGAGCAGTTTCAGTGAAATGGTAGAGAGGCAGAGTGAGGCAGATTTTAGACATAATGGGAAAGGTGGGACTTGGAGGTCGGGAATGTAGATAGCTCCTTTTCCCCATTCTGTGATTTTGCTCTAAGTGGAAAAGTGGAAAATCGGGTAGTGCTGTAGCATTGTGAGGGTTTGTTTTTTAAGGTGAGAAATTGCTTATTTTGAAAAGATATTGCTAAAAGGGGGTCGGCCAATCGGTAAGTTGGAATGGAACTAGAACTGTACTTGTTGAACTTTCTTCTGTGTAGGTGCTACTTGGGGTTCTTTTTATGATGCAGATCATGGTTCTACAGACCTACAATGACCCAGAAATTAGGTGTATCTAGTAAGTCCCTAGATAAAACCTATGTTTGGTTTCATCAGCCATAGATTGTATTGTATTTTGAGTGTGAGAACCTGGCACTTTGAGCACAAGAACTAGCAGGTTATATTGGAATACAGCAGACAGATTGATAGAATTTTTGTGGAGTGTCTCTTCATGTTCCCATTTTCTCAGTGAACAGGAAACAAGTCATTATCCTAGAGTGAGGATGAAAGAGATGGTGTACCATCATCTAGGTGCGTGGAGTCAGTAGTAGACTGGAAAAGTAGGTTGTGGGGTTGTGCTGAGGGTTCACATGGGATTTGTGGTCATGAATTTAGACTGAAATGGATCAAATATGGGTTTGTGTTATCCTTTTGTTAACTTTCAGCTGTGTGGGTGCAGGTGAGGAGTAGCTGGTTGGGTTGAAAATGTCAAGTATTTTGGAGGGAGGTAGAGAGGGGGACAAGTGATTTATGGATGTACACAAAGATGTTATAATGATGCACCATACAGTCTAAACTGAAAGGAGGAAAAGTGAGATAATAGAATGCTTAATTAAACAAAGAAAATGTGCCTTCCGGTTTTTGGTTTGTTTTTAACAGCAGTCTTAATCTTTAATTTTTTAAGGATCAGTGTAAATCTTTAGGAGAGTCAAACAGTATATTTTTCCCTTTTTACATCAAAGAACTTTTGCAGTTTTATTCTGAACTTAATATTTATTCTGAGCTTATGTTCTATACATTTAGGGAAAAGGTGTCTTGTCCTTTGGCTAAAGGAAGATGTTAACTTAAGGGATTATGATCTTAAAGTGTGAGACTGTTGCAGATTGAAAAAAGGGGGGAAATCTTAAAGGTTCCTTAAAAATTGCTTCGTTCAATTTAAAAACAACTTTTTAAAGGTAACCTTTGTTTCTGTTAAAATAGTTTGTTAACTTCCATATTAGTCATGCACATGTATAATCATAATAAAATATTTACTAAAACAAGTACAGAAAGATTTTCAACCATTGGTTTTTTGTTTTCTTTTGTCTCTTTCTCTTGGATATTACAGATGACCATGGATGAAAAATATGTAAACAGCATTTGGGACCTTCTGAAAAATGCAATTCAAGAAATCCAGCGTAAGAATAACAGTGGTCTTAGTTTTGAGGAGCTCTATAGAAATGCGTATACAATGGTATTGCATAAACATGGAGAAAAACTCTACACTGGACTAAGAGAAGTTGTTACCGAACATCTCATAAATAAGGTATCCATCTTTAAAGGACTGTTGCTAATTATGTTGATGCTAGAAAATCCTTTATAGCATATTTTACTTTGACTAGAGTATTTTAAAGGCTCTAGGAAGTTTATAGAATGACGGTATTATAAAACCTCTCTCAAAAGTTAGTTAAATCAGAATTACTGCTAATTGAGAGAAGATGAAATGTTTGTGATCTGTGATAGTGATAAGTTAAGGATGCAAACTTAATAACTTAAAAATCCTGTTTATCAGCATGTCAGCTCTAGAAAAATTATTTTTTTCTTTAAAGTACTTAATCCATTTTAGCTTTCTCTACTTTATATATTTGAAAATAATAGACTAGATTGTTTAAAAAATACTGTCTGAGACTTTTCACCTTTTAAAGTTGATTTTATTCATGTTAACGGAATTTTGCTTTGATAGATATGATTTTTTTTAAATATAAATTAGTGGTGGGCTAATTTAACATTATAAAATGTTTTTTTGTTTCCAAAAAGATATCATTTGTTTTTTGAACAAATGTTTTCATGGAGTTAACTTTTCCATTGCAAGTATGTCTTGCTTTAAGATTCTCAGATAACATATAAAATACCACAGAGAAGTAAAAACTCAGAGTTTTTGTGTGGTATGAGGGCATTTAATTTTTAAATTTTATTTTGAGAAAGTATAGAAGTACGTTAATATTGCAGGGATTTCTTGTGTACCACCTAGATTCACCAATTAACATTTTGCCAACATTTCTATTGTTATTATAAATGTTGTTATTGCTGAACAATTAAAAAGTAAGTTATAGATAAATTTATCCTAAGAGTTTGTTATGTTTCTCCTATGTAAAAGAGATTCTCTTAGCCAGAGAACAATGTTCAAAATCGGGTAGTTCAGCTTTAATACAATACTGTTATCTATACAGTCCCTGTTTAAATTCACCGTTGTCACGTGTAGTAGTGATGTCCTTTACGGCAGTTTGTTTTCTGATCCAGGATCCAATCCAGGATCACACACAGTTCCTCAGCCTTCCTTCGTCTTCAGCACATTGACATTTTTGAGGGGTATAGGTCAGATGTTTTGTAGATTGTCCCTTAGTTTTTGGCTTGTCTGATTGTTTCCTCATGACTAGTTTCAGGTTATGCATTTTTGGCAGGAATAATACGTAAGTGATGTTGTGTCCTCAGTGCATCACATCAGGAGGCACATGATGTCAGTTTATCCCATTATTGGTGGTGTTAACTTTGATCACTTGGTGTCCGCCAGATTTCTCCACTGTGAAGGTACCTTTTTCCCTTTGTAATTCATGAATAATCTGTTCAGATTTATTTTGAGACTGTGTAAATATCCTGTTCCCCAGGAATCTTTCATGTGACAGTATTCGTGTCCATTGATGATTCTTGCATGAATCATATTACTGTGGTGGTTACAGAGTACACTTTCTACTTCTATTCCTTCTACAGTTCCCTTCTCTTAAGTGGGATTACATGAACAGGTAGTTAGTATTTCATTGAAGCAGGGTGATTGTGTTAACGAAGTCAGCTTTTTTTTTTTTTTTTTTGCTTACTTCCTACTGTGCGTAACTTTCTAGGGAAATACAGGGGAAGCAAAGAGATACGATTCTGTCCTTCCTATGTTTGTTTTTACTCTCTGCGACACACATTTAGATAGTGTGGGACATTGTTCAATGAAATGACAAGTGAGTTGTATAGCTGTATAGGCAATAAATGACAGCATTTCAAATGAGGGAGAGATTACCCTGGGCTATAAGATTTCATGGGAATGGGTCAAATTGAATTAAGATGTGAAAAATTTGGTATATGAGTGAACAGTGTAGAAGGCATTCTACTGTAGCCAGCCTTAACATAATTATACAGAAATAAGCTCAATGTGCTTAGGTGAGGTATATAATAATAGTTGGGGGCTAGAGGATTATTAAAGTATTGCAAAGGTAGTTTGGGAACAGAGTGGAGAAAAAATCTGAATGCTGAGCTAAGCAATTTGGACTTAAAATTTAGGTTGTTGGTAGTTATTAAGTGACTGATAGTGTGATACTATGTTACATTTAACCTAAAGATGATACAAAAGTAATATGGGGGGGTGGGTTTGCTGGAGGCAGAAGACCTGGAAAAATCTTGAGTAAAGAATCATGGTGAAAACATGGGAGAAAGCAGATTTGAAAAGGGTAGAAGAAATGGCATAAATTTTATGTATCACATTGGAAATTTTTACAGTTCAAAGACACCTTAGTAGTCATTTTACATGTGCGATCATAGTTAGGTGCCTCAGGTGAGAAAGTCCTGTGTTTGGAGATACAGTGGTGTAGCACTTGGGCAGGAACTCCAAACAGGAACTCAAGAGTTGGCGTTTGGGTAGTATATATTGTAGAGAATGTGTTGGGATTTAGAAACTGAAAAACCCAGCACTGGGGAAGAATCTTCAGGATCAAACCTAGTAAGTGGATGTGAGAAATGATAAAGATGATTTACAAACTTAGGCATCAAAAGGGAGAAGAAAAGAATGGGAGAGTTTTGATAAAGCTGGTGAATGGGCAACTGAGTTCCTGGAGATGGAGTGTAAATTGAGAACAAAAGTCGAGTGGGACATGTTCTCATTGGCCAGGTGTTCTGTGGGGAATGGTAATGGTCCCAGCTAACTCTCTTTGAGCATTCATTATGTGCTAGTCCACTTGTATATGTGTTAACTTAGTATTGGTTACATCCCAGTGAGCCAGGTAATATTGTTACCTCTGTTTTACAAGTGAAGAAACCTGGATACAGATAGCTATTAAGAGGCATAGCCGGAACTCAATTCAGGCTGTCAGGCTTCTCACTTGAGTCATTGACTTGCCCAGATCTGCTCTTGAAGCCCAATCAGTGGATCTGAATGTAATAAATATATTGTAATTGAGTGAGAAGGTAGGTGAGGGACTACAAGTAAACAATCAGTGTTTATAAAGCTACAGTCCTTTAAATTCTAGATCATGGTTTACTGATAATTAAAATGAAGGTAGGGACAGTGATGGCTTGATTTCTTTTGTTCTAAAACTATTGTGAATTTAATAATTAAGCCATCAGTCTTCTGAAAATGGCATGGAGAGTCTTGGAGTAGTCTTTTTTTGGGAAGCATACTAAGGAATTGGCCTGAATGTATCATTTGTCTTTTTTTTTTTTTTTTAAGCAGTGCTTTGCAGCTTGGGCACAGATACAGAAAAAAAAAAATCTGTAGTTATGTGCTATGGTCAAGAATTGCCTCATCCAAAAAGTGAGGAGAGGAGTGTGAGGTCAGTGTTTTGACTGGTTTTTGGACTCTGCAACATGGTTAGGTAGAAATTGAAGTCATGTGAACAATAACTCCGTGATGACTTGAGAGCTTCAGCATATTGTAAGTTGCTTACAGTGGACCCACATGTAAGATTAGCTGTCATTTCAGAATATAGGCAGTTGTCCATAATATGTTGCAGAGAACATGTGTTCAAGTTGATTGTGTTAAAGAAATTAATACTAATTTTCAACCAACATCTGGAAATGTTCCATAGTTTTTTTTTCACACCTGTTTGACCAACTTGCATCGTTTGATTTTTGATTAGGAAGTGTACTAATTTCAGCAGATCATGTGAGTATAATTTCTTTATTTTAAATGAATTAAATTGTTGAACTTCTGTTAAGTATCTGTGCTTTCACTTTTCCCCCCATTTGTCTTATTGCATTTTTTACACTTATTTAATGATGATTCTTAAATAGTTGTACAGAAACAGTACTTCTATATGAAGAGGACACTGCCACAGAGATTTGCTGATAGGGCCATCATAATAGTGGTCCAAAGTGTTTGCCCCTGTTATTGAAAGTCTCGGTTTGTTTTTCCAAATAGGATTTATGAATATTAGTAATGTAATGTGTAAAAGTATGATTTTTCATGAAAATCTGAATGTTTTGTTTCTACATTGCATCTTTTGACTGTAAAGTGAAAGAATGGTTTCAGATTCTGCGGTATTAAAATAGCTATTTTTAGTCACAGGATATATCCTGTTTGTTGTTACAGAAACATTACTACATAGTCTTTTCATCATTTTTTGTACAAAAGCAAAGATTTTTGACCAAAGTTAACATTTCAGTGTTGTCGTGTAGATGACCAGGGGCCATCTTTTTACATGGAAAAATTCAGGGGAAATAGAATTTTTACAGGGAGTCAGGATTGGTTTATTATTAGTTTGTTGCTAATCTGATTCAAGGTGAGAATAGTGAACCTTTTGAGGAACATTTTTGCTAAAGGAGAGACAAACAGCCATGGGCAGATGAAGGGGAGGTAACTTCCTTGGGATGAAAGTAATTGATCTTTGGTTATAGAATTAAGTTCACAATATTGGAGAGGTCATAGAAACAATAAATGCTTTTTTTTCTTACTTAGTATATTCTTAATGTTTATAAGAATATTCTCTTTAAGGAAACTGACAGTCTAAGCAATCCAGTGAATTTGTCAGGACAACAAAGCAAACTTTGACTATGATGGGGTTCTTCCGGTTCAGTGTGAAAACAATCGTATTTTGGGCTAGTGTGGGAACATTTCAGAATCACAGGGATTTTTTTTTTTTTTTTAACTTTTTTTCCTATGTAAAAGAACTCTAAAAGCATAGCTTTGCTGTAGGAAAAAAATTCTATCATTTTAAGGACTTTTAGTTTGTAGATCATCTTGTCAGTATCAGAAATATTCTTGTGACTTAAAACAGCAGTCAGCATTTACAAGTATTTATTATTTTCCAGGTTCTGACTTAGGTGTAAGAAATGTGTTGGTACTGCACTCTGATCCCTGCCTTGGTGGGACATAGAAGCAAATAACAAGTGCTTATTTACAGTGAAGAAAACAGGATACTGTTGTAGAGAAAGTGGTAGCAAACGCGTAGGACAGGAACTGAATCTTTGAGGAAATGGTTCTTCAATTGGGATTTGAAGAATGAGAAGGCACTTGTGAAAAAAGTGCTTGGATGTGCGTTGCAGGCTAAGGGACTGGCTATAGGACGTTGGTTTTTTTGGGAAGGGCAAGATAGTCACTATTCTCAGGTTTCTGAGCCGCTGGTCCTGTCACAGCTTCTCAGCACTGCTGTAGAGCAGGCGCAGCAGGCCAGATCCAGCGAAGCTTGGTTCCCAAAGTGAGTGGCTGTCTGCTGCCAAGTTCTGGAAGAGGGAAAACTGAGTGGGTGAGACCCGTTGTGAATGTGAATTAAACGTTGGCAGTAGGGATGAATGGGACAAGATGGAGGATGGTTTAGCTTTGTCAGTACCTTTTTTGTTTTTGTTTTTCTGTATTCCACATGAGAGAAACTATCTGGTGTTTTTTCTCCTTCGACTTACTTTATTTAGCACGATTCCCTCCAATTCCAGCCATGTTATTTTGAATGCCAAGAGTCCATTTTTTTTTTAATTACTGAATGGATCGTATAGTATCTATGTAAGACATTTTCCCAATCCACTCATCTGCCATTGGACACTTAGGTTGTTTCCCTAATTAGGCTGTTGTGAGTAGTGCTGCAGCAAACATTGGCATGCATATATCCCTTCAAATGAGCTTGCATTCTTTGGATAAATACTGAGGAGTGGGACTGCTGGATCGTGTGGTAGATGTATTTTTAATAATTTGAAGAACTTCCATTTTGTTTTCTGTAGGGGCTGAACCATCTCTCCATCCCCACCAATAATGTATAAGCGTTCCTTAACTGTTGAAACATGATTGTGGAATTGAGACTATTAGAAGGGGTGAGGCTGGGGACAAAGGGATAGGGAGATAGGGAGACCTAGCCTTTTATGGTAGAGAGATAAGGGTGCTTTGGTCATGGTGTGGTTATATATGTATATATACATCTAAGGAGGTGTGAACCTATTCCCCTAGATTGTAAATCACTGTTACTTCAATCATTAAAAAGAAAATGCCTGGGGTTGGGAGGAAGAAAGAGCTATTGATTGAGGTGCTCAGTGGAGATGAGTAGATTAAGAAGATGTGGTATATATACACAATGGAGTACTAGTCAGCTATGTCTTAAAAAAAAGAAATACAACAATATGGATTCTGGAGAGGGTTATACTAAGTGAAGTCAGAAGGAGAAAGATAAATACTGATTGACTTCATGTGGAGTACAGAGAAACAAAACAAAGGGACAGATAAAACAACCAAAACAAACCCTAGAAATCTCAATATAAAACTGAGGCTGGCTGAATGGGTGAAAGAGGGTGTGGACCGAAGGAGGAGGGGGCTCAATGACCCCTTGTGGAAAAATTATTGGTGCCTTTGATGGTGGATGTGGTATGTATGGTAACATGCATCTGAAGTGGTGTGAATCTTTACCTCTGAGTCTTACACAGAGGTTATCTCAATAAAAGTATCATTTCCCAAGATAAATAAAATTGAAACTGGAATAGAAATAGAGCCGTCAGGTCATCATGGGCCTTGAAACCATGGTAGAAGGACTTCAAAGCATAGTTATACATATATTAGGAAACAGTTCCTGAAATTTCAAGGAAGGCAATTACATGATCTGATAGTAGTTTAAAACTGGTTGCTGTGTGGTAAGTTAGGGACCCAAGAGTTGGTGTATAAGGAGAGGAAGGAGTGCATAGATCAGATGAGTGACAGTGGTGATTTACAGCAGAGTAGTTTTAGTGGAAACAAAAAGTTTTTCCAATAAGATAGATTTCAGGTAAAGAAAGATTGTACCTGACAATTTATCTACTCTAGGAAGTAGGGAAGGAAGAGAATACAAAATACTACCTTGGTTTTGAACAACAAGGTGAGTCCATGATTTGGTACTGATTTGGAGTTAAAAAAAAAAGGCAGGGGGGACTATATTTAGAGATGTTAATTTTTAGATGCCAGCAAAATTCGTTATACTCAACTAGTGCTCTAAGAAGTTTGGGGATCTTGAGCATGTAGGATACTTAAAGTCATGGAACATGGAAGTAAATGAAATCTGGATTGGATTGTAGGCATAATACTGTCACTAACAATCTTGAACATATTACTAGATTCTGAACTTTTCCAAATTTAAGATTATTTATAAAATATTAGGGTTGGTTTTGTTAACTTAATATTTTTTCAAATGTAATGATTATGTGTTTTGATATTTGGAGATATTAAGTATTAAGATCAGGGAAGATCACAGTGTTTACAGGTTACGTAGTTTCTATAATATAGTTATTGTTTCTTCAAGTCAGGAGAGAAACTTTTTGGTTTTAATGTGTCAAGGAGTTTGCTATTACAATTTTGTAGTGGTGTTTAACAGATTTCTTAGATTGGCTGTACCCTTAACTTCTTCCCTGCCAAATTCTGTGGTAATTGAATATGTGACAGCTTCATAAATGAGCTTACAAAATCCGATTGTTGTACTTTGAAAATTTGTTTTCCTTTTAAAAAACAGCTTCTTATTGATGAAAAGAAGAGTAGTTTGCATTGTTCTGTGTATCCTATTTTCAAATGACTTACTTTGATTGAGGGGGGCCAGGGCAGTATAAGAAGAGCTTCGTTCTTCTCATCATCATCATCCATCCATCCATTCATCCATTCATTGAGGAAACTACTGATTGGTGGACTGTTGTTACTCAGGGGCACTGGTCAGTAAGCATTTGTAGTTTAGCAAAGATCCCTGCCCTGTGGGACTTAGTTTTGAACTTGACATACTTGAATCATTGCCCTGGGATCCTGTTTAGTTTTAAGAACTTGTATTTTTCTTGAAATTGGAGGTTTAATGGGAGTTTTAGTTTTTAGTGAGTTTCTAGTTTGTTTTTTGTAAATTGAAGAATGCTTTATGTAGAATAGTACCCTCCTGTTTATTGTGTATAGGTCTCCCTAGCTAAACATGAGGTCTAGGTCTCCGCAGACTTTTTTCAGTACATTAATTTTCTCCTCATTTTTAGAAGGAGGATGAGATGAATCAGAGTTTTTAATTTAATGTTCAATTCTGGGTAAAATTAGGGTGTTTATGTGAGAGTACTAACTGCAGGTAGAAATGAATTTCATCATTTTATAATAAACTCTGGACAGTTTTGTAAGCCAATTATTTAAGGAGGCGTCTATAAAAACTTTCTTAATGCTCTCCTTTCTGGCAAATGTTACAAGTGTGTACAGATTTTTTTTAATATCAGTTATGTATCAACTATGTTGTAAATATGTCTCAGTGAATTATGGAGGACATTAGTAAAAACAGTTAAAGTTTCTGTTAGTAGAAACAGACTCAGAGATCCACAGATAATGAGTCACTCCTGTGTTTCAACTACAAAAGCTCTTGATTTCATTGAGGTAATCAGATTTGGGAGGGATCTTGGGGGGGGGGGGGATAAAACTTCACTTTTGATGAGCCATAAAGGGTATTAAAGACTGAACTTGAGAATAAAGGTGAAATAGCCTCAGTAGAAAAACTGACCTGAGCTTTTTAAAAGGCATGGAGAATGTGCAGAGTGAGGTCCATCAGTGGAGATGGACACAGAGGCCTTGATGTATGTTTATAGAAACTGAGAGTGCTGAAATAGGCCTTGAAAAACACTGTGTGTTTTTGGTATTTGGATTATTTTCTGGGTTGTGAGAGCCTTTGGTATTCAGAAGAGACTGAGAGAAGATGGAGTGAAAAGTTACGTAGGAATGCCATTTTCAGTGCTTCAGTGTTGTCTGGCTTTCACTCTCCTGCAGTCTTGTCTCTTTTTTTTCTCCCTAACAAAGTTGTTGGGAAAACCTGGACCCCATTACAGCAAATATTGGAGTTCCTTAGGGTGGTGATAGAAAGAAGAATCACACCTGAACGATGTGATCCTGTGTCCCGTACAGAACTGTGGACCACTATTGCCTCAGTTAAAACAAAAGGAAAAGTGGACTGGCCATTAGTGGGGAATGACTGCAAGCTCTTAATGCGTATGGTAATAGTGATTGATGAGTAGAGGGAATTCCCAAAAAGGAAGGGATTGATTATAGGTGAGGAACAGGGATAGTTACCAGAGTCTGGAAGATAGCAGTCCACCCCAGATTATGAGGGATTTAGGGAATTAAGTGCTTCTATTTTGAAAGAATTGGAGAACAAATGCTGTTGGGTATAGTTAAGTTTCCAGTGTTGTCTAGAAAACCCCCCCATGCTGAGTAGCAGCTGTTCTTGCTTAAATTGTTGAGTAACAGCAAACACAATGAGGACAGGTACCCCTCTCATTTTCCAGTGAATGGATGAGCAAGCTAAGAAACTTGTTTCATCTCTTTGTCTCTTGCTCTTATAGTTGACACTCAGTAATTGTCTGTCTAAATGACTCGAGAATAATAACAGCAATCAAATGAAAACCATCTTGGTTTATATCCAGAAACTGCCAAGATCTGTTTTGTCACCTGAATGTGGGCTGATACTTCTACCTACTCAGGTTAATGACTTCCTTTAACCTCTGATTACAGAGTGTATCTCACCATATAAAAGCCTTTGCTGTTTTGTGCTGGGATTAGACCATGTAGTCTTGAGAAACGATGGATCTTTCCCCCATGGTATTGAAGAAACAAAAAAAGACGAATGGTTATATTGCCTGTTTTACTCCTTGTTCTGTCTCTGTCCCTTTGCCTGAAGTTTAACTATGGTTGCTGTGTTACTTTTCATATATTAATTTATTGTCTTAACTATTGGGAATGGAGCCCTTCACCAATCATAATTCCTATTGTCCTGGTGCGGTACACTCCTTTTTTTCCTTTCCAACCAGCAGGTGGAAAGCTACCATTTTCATGGTACCACCTTTGTTTTTGTTTTTGTTTAATTGAAGTGACAGTGGCTTACACAACACTCTATGTGAGTCAGAGGATCACACTTCTTCAGCTGCGTGTCACCACAGCACGTTAGTAAACTTGCAGAATTTTCTGATTTTAACCAAAGTTTTCCATGTAGTAGCTAATTTTTGTTTTTTAGATATCGGTATGATTTACCTGGTCAACGTTGTCACCGTTATTATAGAAGTTAGTGAAAGTAATGAGGACAATACTGTCAATCTTGAAAAAATCAAGAGCGGTGACTTTATATCATTCAGAAGTCTTGTGATTTGTGAGTTCTTTAAAAATTTAAAATAGGTACAGACGTTAACATTAATTATCCTACTAGAAACTTGCTTTCAAATACAGGAATTTTCGGGTGGTTATTTTATGAGAGATAGTGACATAAATTCCGGTTTATATTGAGTATATAAATAATAGACTGCATTACATAGACTCATCAATTTATGAAGTAAAAATTCCTTTCAATTTTGGAGGGATTTAGAGGAGAGCAAAACTCAAGTGGAAACTGAGAATTGAGAGGAAATGTGGACATATGCGTATGTATTATGTCAAGTCACTCCTCAAATTTAAGGCACTTCAGAGTTTTCTGGAGATCTTGTTAAAATTAAAATGCACGTGCTGATTGAGTTGATTTTAGGTGAGACCCAAGAGTATGCGTTTCTGAAACTCCCCAAAGTGAGCCTGCCTGCTCCTTCTCTGTGGAACCTGACTTTGAAAAAAGCAAGCTTGAAATAAGTGTGTGAATAATACTATGGGTATACGTTTTATATAGGATATATATTATGTATAGCAGATATTTACTTATATGGCATTTACATTGGACTGTTTTGACCATTTGTGTATATCAGCTCATGTAATCCATATAACACCTCCTTGCATTAGTGTTGTTATTCCTGTTTTATAGAAAGTGTTAAAACTGATGATTCACAAAGAAACTGAAGTAAATTAGTCACACATGGACTGAGTGTGGGAGCTGGGATTTGGATTCAGGCGAACTGACTTTTTTTCAGCACTTGTATTTTGCTGCCACTACTCCCTGTGCGTGCCTGTGACAGAGAAATAGCACACTAGCTCTTTAACTTATTGAGTCAGGATTTCCCTGGGGAAGAGAAAGACTTGTGGTGCTTTCTTCATAGTATTTGTGTCAGATTAGGAGAGGCTTCTCTGTGTTCCTTAGGAGGCTCCTATCGTTAACCACTTTTTGTATTAAGCCAATTTCTGTTAATAGTGTCATACCAGTATTATTTGGTGACCTGAAAGGTTTTTTGCCATCTTCAGGAATAATTCTTTTCTGGTGTTCCTTGGAAAGATTGGGTTTATCTAACTGGTAAAATTTGTGAAGTTACAAACCCCAGATCACATGCAGGACTGAAATTAAAATGTTTTATGTAGAAACTTCAGCGCTAGGTGATCATGGTAAATACTGCATGTTTACCAGAAAAGTACTCAGGAGATAGCCAATGACTCCCAATTATTTTAAAAGACTGAAAGCTCCCCCTTTCAGCATGATGCAAAACCAGTACAAATCATTTTTACCCATGAAAACAAAGCCTGCCCGTTGGTGTGCTAAGGCATCTTCCTGGAGCCCTGATAAGAACTTTTAATCTCATCTGCTGCAGTCGTGTTACAGTAAGATCAGCCATCTGGGTAGAATGACTTGATTAGAGTTCTAGTTAATAACTGCAGTGGGCAATTTTCTACAAATAATAATTTGTTTCAGCTCCTGGGTAAATATTAAGATGATACAGTTTTTAGGAGGTCACACTTAAAATTGTACTACTTTCATGATACTTTTTAATGTTTTTGTCTTAATTAGTATGTGCTCTATGATATTCATGTTCCATTCTATTTTTAATATGTGGGTTTTATTTCAGTGACAAGTAATTATAGCTGCAGATTTCCGCACTTCAGATACGTGTATGTTTTTAGATGTTTAAAGAAAGAAGTCCTCACTTTTTAATAGTCCCTATCATCATTGATTTTATGGCTCAGTTTTAGTGTCACTGAACTTTAGAACTAAAGTCTTTATAATTTATAATTAGCTCTAGCTGATGAGTTTATTTTTTGTTACCTAGACATTTAATTAGGATTGGCTGCCTCAAACTCAGCCCCAGACATTGGAATTTATGAGAGGGTGAGAAAATTTTAATGAAGGGTTAAAAATAATTGTGTTGGTGTTGTGTTAGAGTGTTGAGCAGATTAGTGTCCCTTGCTCTGGTCAGCCAAGTGCTGTTAGTCCAGGGTCAGTTTCTCATCATTCAGACTTTGTAGTCGGCGCCAATTTCCTTGCTTTCTTTATCCTCCCCTTTGCCATCTTCCTCTTTCCTTTGCTGATAATTTGATTGCTATGGGGTTGTTTCTTGCAACTTGGGGGTTAATTTATCATGGAACACATTTTATTTACTGCAACATTATCTTTGGTATAGATGTGATAAAAAGGGCCAGAAAAGCTGTAGTCACAGAAATAAAAAATATGATATGTCCTCTTGAATTATTGGAGAGTTGTTTATAAGATTGATATAGTCACAATACTTAACTGTTCTGTTATTGTAACTTTAGTTGGTGTTACTTGTGAAGCTAATGACGTCAAAGCTTGTGTTTATGATCTAATGAAATAGAATCTAACTTGAGAATCATAATTGGTGCAAGTTAAAAAAATCAGTATACAGTAAAAATAAACCTCCTCTGAATTCTAGCCTATGTATATATTGGTGTAATCCCCGTCAACAAAAGTTAGTGCTGATGTTTCTTCAGTCTGGAAAACTCTGTTTTCCCTCTATAGTTGTATTTTTCCACCTACCTCTAATGCCTAGCAACCACCAACCTGTTCCCCGTTTTTTCAAGAATGTCATACAGATGTCATGAAATCATGCAGTTTGTAGTCAGCGTAATTACATTGAGTTTGATTCAAGCTGTTAAATGTGCCAATAGTTTGTTCCTTTTCATTGCAGAGGGTTAACTGTTCTGTGGTTATCCATTTGAGTTGTGTGTAATTTCTTGTGTTTGTGAATAAAGCTGCTGTGAACATTTGTGTACAGGGTTTTTCTGTGACCGTAAGTTTTAATTTCTCTAGGAGAGATACTTAGCAGTGGGACAACTGGGTCATATGGTTATAGTAAGTGAATATTTAATTTCATAAGATACTACCACGCTATTTTTTTCTGTGGGACTACCCTTCTGCCTTCCCAGTAGCTGTTTGCGCTTTCCAGCTGCTCTGTATATGCACTTAGTGTTATCAGTATACTTCACTTTGGCCATATTAGGTGTGTTGTGGTATCTCATTAGGAATGTTTTAATTTGTATTTCCGCAATGGCTAATGTGGACCATCTTCCATGTGCAAAAAACTGTCTGTGTGTGTGTGTGTGTGTGTTGTGTTGTGTGTGTGTGTCCTTTTTGCTCCAGAAATTTCACCCATTTTTTAATTAAGTCATTTGCTTTCTTTACTGATTGTTTGTTTAGGGA